>CAMPDV010005881.1:0-21401 GCA_946699065.1 Loxodes magnus | reverse complement strand
GAAAAGAATAGTTTGATTTCTACGAATAGTGAAGAAGAGTAAGAAAAAGATTATAAGTTTGGTAATTGAAAGTGATCAAATATCAGAAGTTAAAAGAGAAAAGAATAGTTTGATTTCTATGAATAGTGAAGAAGAGTAAGAAAAAGATTATAAGTTTGGTAATTGAAAGTGATCAAATATCAGAAGTTAAAAGAGAAAAGAATAGTTTGATTTCTATGAATAGTGAAGAAGAGTAAGAAAAAGATTATAAGTTTGGTAATTGAAAGTGATCAAATATCAGAAGTTAAAAGAGAAAAGAATAGTTTGATTTCTATGAATAGTGAAGAAGAGTAAGAAAAAGATTATAAGTTTGGTAATTGAAAGTGATCAAATATCAGAAGTTAAAAGAGAAAAGAATAGTTTGATTTCTATGAATAGTGAAGAAGAGTAAGAAAAAGATTATAAGTTTGGTAATTGAAAGTGATCAAATATCAGAAGTTAAAAGAGAAAAGAATAGTTTGATTTCTACGAATAGTGAAGAAGAGTAAGAAAAAGATTATAAGTTTGGTAATTGAAAGTGATCAAATATCAGAAGTTAAAAGAGAAAAGAATAGTTTGATTTCTACGAATAGTGAAGAAGAGTAAGAAAAAGATTATAAGTTTGGTAATTGAAAGTGATCAAATATCAGAAGTTAAAAGAGAAAAGAATAGTTTGATTTCTATGAATAGTGAAGAAGAGTAAGAAAAAGATTATAAGTTTGGTAATTGAAAGTGATCAAATATCAGAAGTTAAAAGAGAAAAGAATAGTTTGATTTCTATCAGAATAGTGAAGAAGAGTAAGAAAAAGATTATAAGTTTGGTAATTGAAAGTGATCAAATATCAGAAGTTAAAAGAGAAAAGAATAGTTTGATTTCTATGAATAGTGAAGAAGAGTAAGAAAAAGATTATAAGTTTGGTAATTGAAAGTGATCAAATATCAGAAGTTAAAAGAGAAAAGAATAGTTTGATTTCTATGAATAGTGAAGAAGAGTAAGAAAAAGATTATAAGTTTGGTAATTGAAAGTGATCAAATATCAGAAGTTAAAAGAGAAAAGAATAGTTTGATTTCTATGAATAGTGAAGAAGAGTAAGAAAAAGATTATAAGTTTGGTAATTGAAAGTGATCAAATATCAGAAGTTAAAAGAGAAAAGAATAGTTTGATTTCTATGAATAGTGAAGAAGAGTAAGAAAAAGATTATAAGTTTGGTAATTGAAAGTGATCAAATATCAGAAGTTAAAAGAGAAAAGAATAGTTTGATTTCTACGAATAGTGAAGAAGAGTAAGAAAAAGATTATAAGTTTGGTAATTGAAAGTGATCAAATATCAGAAGTTAAAAGAGAAAAGAATAGTTTGATTTCTATGAATAGTGAAGAAGAGTAAGAAAAAGATTATAAGTTTGGTAATTGAAAGTGATCAAATATCAGAAGTTAAAAGAGAAAAGAATAGTTTGATTTCTATGAATAGTGAAGAAGAGTAAGAAAAAGATTATAAGTTTGGTAATTGAAAGTGATCAAATATCAGAAGTTAAAAGAGAAAAGAATAGTTTGATTTCTACGAATAGTGAAGAAGAGTAAGAAAAAGATTATAAGTTTGGTAATTGAAAGTGATCAAATATCAGAAGTTAAAAGAGAAAAGAATAGTTTGATGATTTAAGAAAAAGATTATAAGTTTGGTAATTGAAAGTGATCTATCGAATAGTGAAGAAGAGTAAGAAAAAGATTATAAGTTTGGTAATTGAAAGTGATCAAATATCAGAAGTTAAAAGAGAAAAGAATAGTTTGATTTCTATGAATAGTGAAGAAGAGTAAGAAAAAGATTATAAGTTTGGTAATTGAAAGTGATCAAATATCAGAAGTTAAAAGAGAAAAGAATAGTTTGATTTCTATGAATAGTGAAGAAGAGTAAGAAAAAGATTATAAGTTTGGTAATTGAAAGTGATCAAATATCAGAAGTTAAAAGAGAAAAGAATAGAATTTAAGAAAAAGATTATAAGTTTGGTAATTGAAAGTGATCAAATATCAGAAGTTAAAAGAGAAAAGAATAGTTTGATTTCTATGAATAGTGAAGAAGAGTAAGAAAAAGATTATAAGTTTGGTAATTGAAAGTGATCAAATATCAGAAGTTAAAAGAGAAAAGAATAGATTTCTAGAATAGTGAGAAGAGTAAGAAAAAGATTATAAGTTTGGTAATTGAAAGTGATCAAATATCAGAAGTTAAAAGAGAAAAGAATAGTTTGATTTCTACGAATAGTGAAGAAGAGTAAGAAAAAGATTATAAGTTTGAAAGTAATATGAAAGTGATCAAATAGTATCAGAAGTTAAAAGAGAAAAGAATAGTTTGATTTCTAAATAGTGAAGAAGAGTAAGAAAAAGATTATAAGTTTGGTAATTGAAAGTGATCAAATATCAGAAGTTAAAAGAGAAAAGAATAGTTTGATTTCTATGAATAGTGAAGAAGAGTAAGAAAAAGATTATAAGTTTGGTAATTGAAAGTGATCAAATATCAGAAGTTAAAAGAGAAAAGAATAGTTTGATTTCTATGAATAGTGAAGAAGAGTAAGAAAAAGATTATAAGTTTGGTAATTGAAAGTGATCAAATATCAGAAGTTAAAAGAGAAAAGAATAGTTTGATTTCTATGAATAGTGAAGAAGAGTAAGAAAAAGATTATAAGTTTGGTAATTGAAAGTGATCAAATATCAGAAGTTAAAAGAGAAAAGAATAGTTTGATTTCTATGAATAGTGAAGAAGAGTAAGAAAAAGATTATAAGTTTGGTAATTGAAAGTGATCAAATATCAGAAGTTAAAAGAGAAAAGAATAGTTTGATTTCTATGAATAGTGAAGAAGAGTAAGAAAAAGATTATAAGTTTGGTAATTGAAAGTGATCAAATATCAGAAGTTAAAAGAGAAAAGAATAGTTTGATTTCTATGAATAGTGAAGAAGAGTAAGAAAAAGATTATAAGTTTGGTAATTGAAAGTGATCAAATATCAGAAGTTAAAAGAGAAAAGAATAGTTTGATTTCTATGAATAGTGAAGAAGAGTAAGAAAAAGATTATAAGTTTGGTAATTGAAAGTGATCAAATATCAGAAGTTAAAAGAGAAAAGAATAGTTTGATTTCTATGAATAGTGAAGAAGAGTAAGAAAAAGATTATAAGTTTGGTAATTGAAAGTGATCAAATATCAGAAGTTAAAAGAGAAAAGAATAGTTTGATTTCTATGAATAGTGAAGAAGAGTAAGAAAAAGATTATAAGTTTGGTAATTGAAAGTGATCAAATATCAGAAGTTAAAAGAGAAAAGAATAGTTTGATTTCTATGAATAGTGAAGAAGAGTAAGAAAAAGATTATAAGTTTGGTAATTGAAAGTGATCAAATATCAGAAGTTAAAAGAGAAAAGAATAGTTTGATTTCTATGAATAGTGAAGAAGAGTAAGAAAAAGATTATAAGTTTGGTAATTGAAAGTGATCAAATATCAGAAGTTAAAAGAGAAAAGAATAGTTTGATTTCTATGAATAGTGAAGAAGAGTAAGAAAAAGATTATAAGTTTGGTAATTGAAAGTGATCAAATATCAGAAGTTAAAAGAGAAAAGAATAGTTTGATTTCTATGAATAGTGAAGAAGAGTAAGAAAAAGATTATAAGTTTGGTAATTGAAAGTGATCAAATATCAGAAGTTAAAAGAGAAAAGAATAGTTTGATTTCTATGAATAGTGAAGAAGAGTAAGAAAAAGATTATAAGTTTGGTAATTGAAAGTGATCAAATATCAGAAGTTAAAAGAGAAAAGAATAGTTTGATTTCTATGAATAGTGAAGAAGAGTAAGAAAAAGATTATAAGTTTGGTAATTGAAAGTGATCAAATATCAGAAGTTAAAAGAGAAAAGAATAGTTTGATTTCTATGAATAGTGAAGAAGAGTAAGAAAAAGATTATAAGTTTGGTAATTGAAAGTGATCAAATATCAGAAGTTAAAAGAGAAAAGAATAGTTTGATTTCTATGAATAGTGAAGAAGAGTAAGAAAAAGATTATAAGTTTGGTAATTGAAAGTGATCAAATATCAGAAGTTAAAAGAGAAAAGAATAGTTTGATTTCTATGAATAGTGAAGAAGAGTAAGAAAAAGATTATAAGTTTGGTAATTGAAAGTGATCAAATATCAGAAGTTAAAAGAGAAAAGAATAGTTTGATTTCTATGAATAGTGAAGAAGAGTAAGAAAAAGATTATAAGTTTGGTAATTGAAAGTGATCAAATATCAGAAGTTAAAAGAGAAAAGAATAGTTTGATTTCTATGAATAGTGAAGAAGAGTAAGAAAAAGATTATAAGTTTGGTAATTGAAAGTGATCAAATATCAGAAGTTAAAAGAGAAAAGAATAGTTTGATTTCTATGAATAGTGAAGAAGAGTAAGAAAAAGATTATAAGTTTGGTAATTGAAAGTGATCAAATATCAGAAGTTAAAAGAGAAAAGAATAGTTTGATTTCTATGAATAGTGAAGAAGAGTAAGAAAAAGATTATAAGTTTGGTAATTGAAAGTGATCAAATATCAGAAGTTAAAAGAGAAAAGAATAGTTTGATTTCTATGAATAGTGAAGAAGAGTAAGAAAAAGATTATAAGTTTGGTAATTGAAAGTGATCAAATATCAGAAGTTAAAAGAGAAAAGAATAGTTTGATTTCTATGAATAGTGAAGAAGAGTAAGAAAAAGATTATAAGTTTGGTAATTGAAAGTGATCAAATATCAGAAGTTAAAAGAGAAAAGAATAGTTTGATTTCTATGAATAGTGAAGAAGAGTAAGAAAAAGATTATAAGTTTGGTAATTGAAAGTGATCAAATATCAGAAGTTAAAAGAGAAAAGAATAGTTTGATTTCTATGAATAGTGAAGAAGAGTAAGAAAAAGATTATAAGTTTGGTAATTGAAAGTGATCAAATATCAGAAGTTAAAAGAGAAAAGAATAGTTTGATTTCTACGAATAGTGAAGAAGAGTAAGAAAAAGATTATAAGTTTGGTAATTGAAAGTGATCAAATATCAGAAGTTAAAAGAGAAAAGAATAGTTTGATTTCTATGAATAGTGAAGAAGAGTAAGAAAAAGATTATAAGTTTGGTAATTGAAAGTGATCAAATATCAGAAGTTAAAAGAGAAAAGAATAGTTTGATTTCTATGAATAGTGAAGAAGAGTAAGAAAAAGATTATAAGTTTGGTAATTGAAAGTGATCAAATATCAGAAGTTAAAAGAGAAAAGAATAGTTTGATTTCTATGAATAGTGAAGAAGAGTAAGAAAAAGATTATAAGTTTGGTAATTGAAAGTGATCAAATATCAGAAGTTAAAAGAGAAAAGAATAGTTTGATTTCTATGAATAGTGAAGAAGAGTAAGAAAAAGATTATAAGTTTGGTAATTGAAAGTGATCAAATATCAGAAGTTAAAAGAGAAAAGAATAGTTTGATTTCTATGAATAGTGAAGAAGAGTAAGAAAAAGATTATAAGTTTGGTAATTGAAAGTGATCAAATATCAGAAGTTAAAAGAGAAAAGAATAGTTTGATTTCTATGAATAGTGAAGAAGAGTAAGAAAAAGATTATAAGTTTGGTAATTGAAAGTGATCAAATATCAGAAGTTAAAAGAGAAAAGAATAGTTTGATTTCTAAAAGAGAAAAGAATAGAATAGTGAAGAAGAGTAAGAAAAAGATTATAAGTTTGGTAATTGAAAGTGATCAAATATCAGAAGTTAAAAGAGAAAAGAATAGTTTGATTTCTATGAATAGTGAAGAAGAGTAAGAAAAAGATTATAAGTTTGGTAATTGAAAGTGATCAAATATCAGAAGTTAAAAGAGAAAAGAATAGTTTGATTTCTATGAATAGTGAAGAAGAGTAAGAAAAAGATTATAAGTTTGGTAATTGAAAGTGATCAAATATCAGAAGTTAAAAGAGAAAAGAATAGTTTGATTTCTATGAATAGTGAAGAAGAGTAAGAAAAAGATTATAAGTTTGGTAATTGAAAGTGATCAAATATCAGAAGTTAAAAGAGAAAAGAATAGTTTGATTTCTATGAATAGTGAAGAAGAGTAAGAAAAAGATTATAAGTTTGGTAATTGAAAGTGATCAAATATCAGAAGTTAAAAGAGAAAAGAATAGTTTGATTTCTATGAATAGTGAAGAAGAGTAAGAAAAAGATTATAAGTTTGGTAATTGAAAGTGATCAAATATCAGAAGTTAAAAGAGAAAAGAATAGTTTGATTTCTATGAATAGTGAAGAAGAGTAAGAAAAAGATTATAAGTTTGGTAATTGAAAGTGATCAAATATCAGAAGTTAAAAGAGAAAAGAATAGTTTGATTTCTATGAATAGTGAAGAAGAGTAAGAAAAAGATTATAAGTTTGGTAATTGAAAGTGATCAAATATCAGAAGTTAAAAGAGAAAAGAATAGTTTGATTTCTATGAATAGTGAAGAAGAGTAAGAAAAAGATTATAAGTTTGGTAATTGAAAGTGATCAAATATCAGAAGTTAAAAGAGAAAAGAATAGTTTGATTTCTATGAATAGTGAAGAAGAGTAAGAAAAAGATTATAAGTTTGGTAATTGAAAGTGATCAAATATCAGAAGTTAAAAGAGAAAAGAATAGTTTGATTTCTATGAATAGTGAAGAAGAGTAAGAAAAAGATTATAAGTTTGGTAATTGAAAGTGATCAAATATCAGAAGTTAAAAGAGAAAAGAATAGTTTGATTTCTATGAATAGTGAAGAAGAGTAAGAAAAAGATTATAAGTTTGGTAATTGAAAGTGATCAAATATCAGAAGTTAAAAGAGAAAAGAATAGTTTGATTTCTATGAATAGTGAAGAAGAGTAAGAAAAAGATTATAAGTTTGGTAATTGAAAGTGATCAAATATCAGAAGTTAAAAGAGAAAAGAATAGTTTGATTTCTATGAATTTAAGAAAAAGATTATAAGTTTGGTAATTGAAAGTGATCAAATATCAGAAGTTAAAAGAGAAAAGAATAGTTTGATTTCTATGAATAGTGAAGAAGAGTAAGAAAAAGATTATAAGTTTGGTAATTGAAAGTGATCAAATATCAGAAGTTAAAAGAGAAAAGAATAGTTTGATTTCTATGAATAGTGAAGAAGAGTAAGAAAAAGATTATAAGTTTGGTAATTGAAAGTGATCAAATATCAGAAGTTAAAAGAGAAAAGAATAGTTTGATTTCTATGAATAGTGAAGAAGAGTAAGAAAAAGATTATAAGTTTGGTAATTGAAAGTGATCAAATATCAGAAGTTAAAAGAGAAAAGAATAGTTTGATTTCTATGAATAGTGAAGAAGAGTAAGAAAAAGATTATAAGTTTGGTAATTGAAAGTGATCAAATATCAGAAGTTAAAAGAGAAAAGAATAGTTTGATTTCTATGAATAGTGAAGAAGAGTAAGAAAAAGATTATAAGTTTGGTAATTGAAAGTGATCAAATATCAGAAGTTAAAAGAGAAAAGAATAGTTTGATTTCTATGAATAGTGAAGAAGAGTAAGAAAAAGATTATAAGTTTGGTAATTGAAAGTGATCAAATATCAGAAGTTAAAAGAGAAAAGAATAGTTTGATTTCTACGAATAGTGAAGAAGAGTAAGAAAAAGATTATAAGTTTGGTAATTGAAAGTGATCAAATATCAGAAGTTAAAAGAGAAAAGAATAGTTTGATTTCTATGAATAGTGAAGAAGAGTAAGAAAAAGATTATAAGTTTGGTAATTGAAAGTGATCAAATATCAGAAGTTAAAAGAGAAAAGAATAGTTTGATTTCTATGAATAGTGAAGAAGAGTAAGAAAAAGATTATAAGTTTGGTAATTGAAAGTGATCAAATATCAGAAGTTAAAAGAGAAAAGAATAGTTTGATTTCTATGAATAGTGAAGAAGAGTAAGAAAAAGATTATAAGTTTGGTAATTGAAAGTGATCAAATATCAGAAGTTAAAAGAGAAAAGAATAGTTTGATTTCTATGAATAGTGAAGAAGAGTAAGAAAAAGATTATAAGTTTGGTAATTGAAAGTGATCAAATATCAGAAGTTAAAAGAGAAAAGAATAGTTTGATTTCTATGAATAGTGAAGAAGAGTAAGAAAAAGATTATAAGTTTGGTAATTGAAAGTGATCAAATATCAGAAGTTAAAAGAGAAAAGAATAGTTTGATTTCTATGAATAGTGAAGAAGAGTAAGAAAAAGATTATAAGTTTGGTAATTGAAAGTGATCAAATATCAGAAGTTAAAAGAGAAAAGAATAGTTTGATTTCTACGAATAGTGAAGAAGAGTAAGAAAAAGATTATAAGTTTGGTAATTGAAAGTGATCAAATATCAGAAGTTAAAAGAGAAAAGAATAGTTTGATTTCTATGAATAGTGAAGAAGAGTAAGAAAAAGATTATAAGTTTGGTAATTGAAAGTGATCAAATATCAGAAGTTAAAAGAGAAAAGAATAGTTTGATTTCTATGAATAGTGAAGAAGAGTAAGAAAAAGATTATAAGTTTGGTAATTGAAAGTGATCAAATATCAGAAGTTAAAAGAGAAAAGAATAGTTTGATTTCTACGAATAGTGAAGAAGAGTAAGAAAAAGATTATAAGTTTGGTAATTGAAAGTGATCAAATATCAGAAGTTAAAAGAGAAAAGAATAGTTTGATTTCTACGAATAGTGAAGAAGAGTAAGAAAAAGATTATAAGTTTGGTAATTGAAAGTGATCAAATATCAGAAGTTAAAAGAGAAAAGAATAGTTTGATTTCTATGAATAGTGAAGAAGAGTAAGAAAAAGATTATAAGTTTGGTAATTGAAAGTGATCAAATATCAGAAGTTAAAAGAGAAAAGAATAGTTTGATTTCTATGAATAGTGAAGAAGAGTAAGAAAAAGATTATAAGTTTGGTAATTGAAAGTGATCAAATATCAGAAGTTAAAAGAGAAAAGAATAGTTTGATTTCTATGAATAGTGAAGAAGAGTAAGAAAAAGATTATAAGTTTGGTAATTGAAAGTGATCAAATATCAGAAGTTAAAAGAGAAAAGAATAGTTTGATTTCTATGAATAGTGAAGAAGAGTAAGAAAAAGATTATAAGTTTGGTAATTGAAAGTGATCAAATATCAGAAGTTAAAAGAGAAAAGAATAGTTTGATTTCTATGAATAGTGAAGAAGAGTAAGAAAAAGATTATAAGTTTGGTAATTGAAAGTGATCAAATATCAGAAGTTAAAAGAGAAAAGAATAGTTTGATTTCTACGAATAGTGAAGAAGAGTAAGAAAAAGATTATAAGTTTGGTAATTGAAAGTGATCAAATATCAGAAGTTAAAAGAGAAAAGAATAGTTTGATTTCTATGAATAGTGAAGAAGAGTAAGAAAAAGATTATAAGTTTGGTAATTGAAAGTGATCAAATATCAGAAGTTAAAAGAGAAAAGAATAGTTTGATTTCTATGAATAGTGAAGAAGAGTAAGAAAAAGATTATAAGTTTGGTAATTGAAAGTGATCAAATATCAGAAGTTAAAAGAGAAAAGAATAGTTTGATTTCTACGAATAGTGAAGAAGAGTAAGAAAAAGATTATAAGTTTGGTAATTGAAAGTGATCAAATATCAGAAGTTAAAAGAGAAAAGAATAGTTTGATTTCTACGAATAGTGAAGAAGAGTAAGAAAAAGATTATAAGTTTGGTAATTGAAAGTGATCAAATATCAGAAGTTAAAAGAGAAAAGAATAGTTTGATTTCTATGAATAGTGAAGAAGAGTAAGAAAAAGATTATAAGTTTGGTAATTGAAAGTGATCAAATATCAGAAGTTAAAAGAGAAAAGAATAGTTTGATTTCTATGAATAGTGAAGAAGAGTAAGAAAAAGATTATAAGTTTGGTAATTGAAAGTGATCAAATATCAGAAGTTAAAAGAGAAAAGAATAGTTTGATTTCTATGAATAGTGAAGAAGAGTAAGAAAAAGATTATAAGTTTGGTAATTGAAAGTGATCAAATATCAGAAGTTAAAAGAGAAAAGAATAGTTTGATTTCTACGAATAGTGAAGAAGAGTAAGAAAAAGATTATAAGTTTGGTAATTGAAAGTGATCAAATATCAGAAGTTAAAAGAGAAAAGAATAGTTTGATTTCTACGAATAGTGAAGAAGAGTAAGAAAAAGATTATAAGTTTGGTAATTGAAAGTGATCAAATATCAGAAGTTAAAAGAGAAAAGAATAAAAATAGAGAAAAAGAATATAAGTTTGATTTGATCTATGAATAGTGAAGAAGTGAAGAAGAGTAAGAAAAAGATAAAAAAAGATTAAGAAAAAGATAAGTTTGGTAATTGAAAGTGATCAAATATCAGAAGTTAAAAGAGAAAAGAATAGTTTGATTTCTATGAATAGTGAAGAAGAGTAAGAAAAAGATTATAAGTTTGGTAATTGAAAGTGATCAAATATCAGAAGTTAAAAGAGAAAAGAATAGTTTGATTTCTATGAATAGTGAAGAAGAGTAAGAAAAAGATTATAAGTTTGGTAATTGAAAGTGATCAAATATCAGAAGTTAAAAGAGAAAAGAATAGTTTGATTTCTATGAATAGTGAAGAAGAGTAAGAAAAAGATTATAAGTTTGGTAATTGAAAGTGATTGAAGTAATAGTTTGAAAATAGTGAAGAAGAGTAAGAAAAAGATTATAAGAAGAAAGTGATCAAATATCAGAAGTTAAAAGAGAAAAGAATAGTTTGATTTCTATGAATAGTGAAGAAGAGTAAGAAAAAGATTATAAGTTTGGTAATTGAAAGTGATCAAATATCAGAAGTTAAAAGAGAAAAGAATAGTTTGATTTCTATGAATAGTGAAGAAGAGTAAGAAAAAGATTATAAGTTTGGTAATTGAAAGTGATCAAATATCAGAAGTTAAAAGAGAAAAGAATAGTTTGATTTCTATGAATAGTGAAGAAGAGTAAGAAAAAGATTATAAGTTTGGTAATTGAAAGTGATCAAATATCAGAAGTTAAAAGAGAAAAGAATAGTTTGATTTCTATGAATAGTGAAGAAGAGTAAGAAAAAGATTATAAGTTTGGTAATTGAAAGTGATCAAATATCAGAAGTTAAAAGAGAAAAGAATAGTTTGATTTCTACGAATAGTGAAGAAGAGTAAGAAAAAGATTATAAGTTTGGTAATTGAAAGTGATCAAATATCAGAAGTTAAAAGAGAAAAGAATAGTTTGATTTCTATGAATAGTGAAGAAGAGTAAGAAAAAGATTATAAGTTTGGTAATTGAAAGTGATCAAATATCAGAAGTTAAAAGAGAAAAGAATAGTTTGATTTCTATGAATAGTGAAGAAGAGTAAGAAAAAGATTATAAGTTTGGTAATTGAAAGTGATCAAATATCAGAAGTTAAAAGAGAAAAGAATAGTTTGATTTCTATGAATAGTGAAGAAGAGTAAGAAAAAGATTATAAGTTTGGTAATTGAAAGTGATCAAATATCAGAAGTTAAAAGAGAAAAGAATAGTTTGATTTCTATGAATAGTGAAGAAGAGTAAGAAAAAGATTATAAGTTTGGTAATTGAAAGTGATCAAATATCAGAAGTTAAAAGAGAAAAGAATAGTTTGATTTCTATGAATAGTGAAGAAGAGTAAGAAAAAGATTATAAGTTTGGTAATTGAAAGTGATCAAATATCAGAAGTTAAAAGAGAAAAGAATAGTTTGATTTCTATGAATAGTGAAGAAGAGTAAGAAAAAGATTATAAGTTTGGTAATTGAAAGTGATCAAATATCAGAAGTTAAAAGAGAAAAGAATAGTTTGATTTCTATGAATAGTGAAGAAGAGTAAGAAAAAGATTATAAGTTTGGTAATTGAAAGTGATCAAATATCAGAAGTTAAAAGAGAAAAGAATAGTTTGATTTCTATGAATAGTGAAGAAGAGTAAGAAAAAGATTATAAGTTTGGTAATTGAAAGTGATCAAATATCAGAAGTTAAAAGAGAAAAGAATAGTTTGATTTCTATGAATAGTGAAGAAGAGTAAGAAAAAGATTATAAGTTTGGTAATTGAAAGTGATCAAATATCAGAAGTTAAAAGAGAAAAGAATAGTTTGATTTCTATGAATAGTGAAGAAGAGTAAGAAAAAGATTATAAGTTTGGTAATTGAAAGTGATCAAATATCAGAAGTTAAAAGAGAAAAGAATAGTTTGATTTCTATGAATAGTGAAGAAGAGTAAGAAAAAGATTATAAGTTTGGTAATTGAAAGTGATCAAATATCAGAAGTTAAAAGAGAAAAGAATAGAATAGTGAAGAAGAGTAAGAAAAAGATTTTAAGTTTGGTAATTGAAAGTGATCTTTGATTTCTATGAATAGTGAAGAAGAGTAAGAAAAAGATTATAAGTTTGGTAATTGAAAGTGATCAAATATCAGAAGTTAAAAGAGAAAAGAATAGTTTGATTTCTATGAATAGTGAAGAAGAGTAAGAAAAAGATTATAAGTTTGGTAATTGAAAGTGATCAAATATCAGAAGTTAAAAGAGAAAAGAATAGTTTGATTTCTATGAATAGTGAAGAAGAGTAAGAAAAAGATTATAAGTTTGGTAATTGAAAGTGATCAAATATCAGAAGTTAAAAGAGAAAAGAATAGTTTGATTTCTATGAATAGTGAAGAAGAGTAAGAAAAAGATTATAAGTTTGGTAATTGAAAGTGATCAAATATCAGAAGTTAAAAGAGAAAAGAATAGTTTGATTTCTATGAATAGTGAAGAAGAGTAAGAAAAAGATTATAAGTTTGGTAATTGAAAGTGATCAAATATCAGAAGTTAAAAGAGAAAAGAGAATAGTTTGATTTCTATGAATAGTGAAGAAGAGTAAGAAAAAGATTATAAGTTTGGTAATTGAAAGTGATCAAATATCAGAAGTTAAAAGAGAAAAGAATAGTTTGATTTCTATGAATAGTGAAGAAGAGTAAGAAAAAGATTATAAGTTTGGTAATTGAAAGTGATCAAATATCAGAAGTTAAAAGAGAAAAGAATAGTTTGATTTCTACGAATAGTGAAGAAGAGTAAGAAAAAGATTATAAGTTTGGTAATTGAAAGTGATCAAATATCAGAAGTTAAAAGAGAAAAGAATAGTTTGATTTCTATGAATAGTGAAGAAGAGTAAGAAAAAGATTATAAGTTTGGTAATTGAAAGTGATCAAATATCAGAAGTTAAAAGAGAAAAGAATAGTTTGATTTCTATGAATAGTGAAGAAGAGTAAGAAAAAGATTATAAGTTTGGTAATTGAAAGTGATCAAATATCAGAAGTTAAAAGAGAAAAGAATAGTTTGATTTCTATGAATAGTGAAGAAGAGTAAGAAAAAGATTATAAGTTTGGTAATTGAAAGTGATCAAATATCAGAAGTTAAAAGAGAAAAGAATAGTTTGATTTCTATGAATAGTGAAGAAGAGTAAGAAAAAGATTATAAGTTTGGTAATTGAAAGTGATCAAATATCAGAAGTTAAAAGAGAAAAGAATAGTTTGATTTCTATGAATAGTGAAGAAGAGTAAGAAAAAGATTATAAGTTTGGTAATTGAAAGTGATCAAATATCAGAAGTTAAAAGAGAAAAGAATAGTTTGATTTCTATGAATAGTGAAGAAGAGTAAGAAAAAGATTATAAGTTTGGTAATTGAAAGTGATCAAATATCAGAAGTTAAAAGAGAAAAGAATAGTTTGATTTCTATGAATAGTGAAGAAGAGTAAGAAAAAGATTATAAGTTTGGTAATTGAAAGTGATCAAATATCAGAAGTTAAAAGAGAAAAGAATAGTTTGATTTCTATGAATAGTGAAGAAGAGTAAGAAAAAGATTATAAGTTTGGTAATTGAAAGTGATCAAATATCAGAAGTTAAAAGAGAAAAGAATAGTTTGATTTCTACGAATAGTGAAGAAGAGTAAGAAAAAGATTATAAGTTTGGTAATTGAAAGTGATCAAATATCAGAAGTTAAAAGAGAAAAGAATAGTTTGATTTCTACGAATAGTGAAGAAGAGTAAGAAAAAGATTATAAGTTTGGTAATTGAAAGTGATCAAATATCAGAAGTTAAAAGAGAAAAGAATAGTTTGATTTCTATGAATAGTGAAGAAGAGTAAGAAAAAGATTATAAGTTTGGTAATTGAAAGTGATCAAATATCAGAAGTTAAAAGAGAAAAGAATAGTTTGATTTCTATGAATAGTGAAGAAGAGTAAGAAAAAGATTATAAGTTTGGTAATTGAAAGTGATCAAATATCAGAAGTTAAAAGAGAAAAGAATAGTTTGATTTCTATGAATAGTGAAGAAGAGTAAGAAAAAGATTATAAGTTTGGTAATTGAAAGTGATCAAATATCAGAAGTTAAAAGAGAAAAGAATAGTTTGATTTCTATGAATAGTGAAGAAGAGTAAGAAAAAGATTATAAGTTTGGTAATTGAAAGTGATCAAATATCAGAAGTTAAAAGAGAAAAGAATAGTTTGATTTCTATGAATAGTGAAGAAGAGTAAGAAAAAGATTATAAGTTTGGTAATTGAAAGTGATCAAATATCAGAAGTTAAAAGAGAAAAGAATAGTTTGATTTCTATGAATAGTGAAGAAGAGTAAGAAAAAGATTATAAGTTTGGTAATTGAAAGTGATCAAATATCAGAAGTTAAAAGAGAAAAGAATAGTTTGATTTCTATGAATAGTGAAGAAGAGTAAGAAAAAGATTATAAGTTTGGTAATTGAAAGTGATCAAATATCAGAAGTTAAAAGAGAAAAGAATAGTTTGATTTCTACGAATAGTGAAGAAGAGTAAGAAAAAGATTATAAGTTTGGTAATTGAAAGTGATCAAATATCAGAAGTTAAAAGAGAAAAGAATAGTTTGATTTCTACGAATAGTGAAGAAGAGTAAGAAAAAGATTATAAGTTTGGTAATTGAAAGTGATCAAATATCTTCTTCACTATTCGTAGAAATCATATATTCTTTTCTCTTTCTAACTTCTGATATTTGATCACTTTCAATTACCAAACTTATAATCTTTTCTTACTTACTCTTCTTCACTATTCATAGAAATCAAACTATTCTTTTCTCTTTTAACTTCTGATATTTGATCACTTTCAATTACCAAACTTATAATCTTTTTCTTACTCTTCTTCACTATTCATAGAAATCAAACTATTCTTTTCTCTTTTAACTTCTGATATTTGATCACTTTCAATTACCAAACTTATAATCTTTTTCTTACTCTTCTTCACTATTCATAGAAATCAAACTATTCTTTTCTCTTTTAACTTCTGATATTTGATCACTTTCAATTACCAAACTTATAATCTTTTTCTTACTCTTCTTCACTATTCATAGAAATCAAACTATTCTTTTCTCTTTTAACTTCTGATATTTGATCACTTTCAATTACCAAACTTATAATCTTTTTCTTACTCTTCTTCACTATTCGTAGAAATCATACTATTCTTTTCTCTTTTAACTTCTGATATTTGATCACTTTCATTTACCAAACTTATAATCTTGTTCTTACGCTTCTTCACTATTCGTAGAAATCAAACTATGCTTTTCACTTTTAACTTCTGATATTTGATCACTTTCAATTACCAAACTTATAATCTTTTTCTTACTCTTCTTCACTAGTCGTAGAATTCATATATGCGTTTCTCTTTTAACTTCTGATATTTGATCACTTTCAATTACCAAACTTATATCTTTTTCTTACTCTTCTTCACTATTCGTAGAAATCAAACTATTCTTTTCTCTTTTAACTTCTGATATTTGATCACTTTCAATTACCAAACTTATAATCTTTGTCTTACTCTTCTTCACTATTCGTAGAAATCAAACTATTCTTTTCTCTTTTAACTTCTGATATTTGATCACTTTCAATTACCAAACTTATAATCTTTTTCTTACTCTTCTTCACTATTCGTAGAAATCAGTTATTCTTTTCTCTTTTAACTTCTGATATTTGATCACTTTCAATTACCAAACTTATAATCTTTTTCTTACTCTTCTTCACTATTCATAGAAATCAAACTATTCTTTTCTCTTTTAACTTCTGATATTTGATCACTTTCAATTACCAAACTTATAATCTTTTTCTTACTCTTCTTCACTATTCATAGAAATCAAACTATTCTTTTCTCTTTTAACTTCTGATATTTGATCACTTTCAATTACCAAACTTATAATCTTTTTCTTACTCTTCTTCACTATTCATAGAAATCAAACTATTCTTTTCTCTTTTAACTTCTGATATTTGATCACTTTCAATTACCAAACTTATAATCTTTTTCTTACTCTTCTTCACTATTCATAGAAATCAAACTATTCTTTTCTCTTTTAACTTCTGATATTTGATCACTTTCAATTACCAAACTTATAATCTTTTTCTTACTCTTCTTCACTATTCATAGAAATCAAACTATTCTTTTCTCTTTTAACTTCTGATATTTGATCACTTTCAATTACCAAACTTATAATCTTTTTCTTACTCTTCTTCACTATTCATAGAAATCAAACTATTCTTTTCTCTTTTAACTTCTGATATTTGATCACTTTCAATTACCAAACTTATAATCTTTTTCTTACTCTTCTTCACTATTCGTAGAAATCAAACTATTCTTTTCTCTTTTAACTTCTGATATTTGATCACTTTCAATTACCAAACTTATAATCTTTTTCTTACTCTTCTTCACTATTCGTAGAAATCAAACTATTCTTTTCTCTTTTAACTTCTGATATTTGATCACTTTCAATTACCAAACTTATAATCTTTTTCTTTCTCTTCTTCACTATTCGTAGAAATCATATATTCTTTTCTCTTTTAACTTCTGATATTTGATCACTTTCAATTACCAAACTTATAATCTTTTTCTTACTCTTCTTCACTATTCATAGAAATCATATATTCTTTTCTCTTTTAACTTCTGATATTTGATCACTTTCAATTACCAAACTTATAATCTTTTTCTTACTCTTCTTCACTATTCATAGAAATCAAACTATTCTTTTCTCTTTTAACTTCTGATATTTGATCACTTTCAATTACCAAACTTATAATCTTTTTCTTACTCTTCTTCACTATTCATAGAAATCAAACTATTCTTTTCTCTTTTAACTTCTGATATTTGATCACTTTCAATTACCAAACTTATAATCTTTTTCTTACTCTTCTTCACTATTCGTAGAAATCAAACTATTCTTTTCTCTTTTAACTTCTGATATTTGATCACTTTCAATTACCAAACTTATAATCTTTTTCTTACTCTTCTTCACTATTCGTAGAAATCAAACTATTCTTTTCTCTTTTAACTTCTGATATTTGATCACTTTCAATTACCAAACTTATAATCTTTTTCTTACTCTTCTTCACTATTCATAGAAATCAAACTATTCTTTTCTCTTTTAACTTCTGATATTTGATCACTTTCAATTACCAAACTTATAATCTTTTTCTTACTCTTCTTCACTATTCGTAGAAATCAAACTATTCTTTTCTCTTTTAACTTCTGATATTTGATCACTTTCAATTACCAAACTTATAATCTTTTTCTTACTCTTCTTCACTATTCATAGAAATCAAACTATTCTTTTCTCTTTTAACTTCTGATATTTGATCACTTTCAATTACCAAACTTATAATCTTTTTCTTACTCTTCTTCACTATTCATAGAAATCAAACTATTCTTTTCTCTTTTAACTTCTGATATTTGATCACTTTCAATTACCAAACTTATAATCTTTTTCTTACTCTTCTTCACTATTCATAGAAATCAAACTATTCTTTTCTCTTTTAACTTCTGATATTTGATCACTTTCAATTACCAAACTTATAATCTTTTTCTTACTCTTCTTCACTATTCGTAGAAATCAAACTATTCTTTTCTCTTTTAACTTCTGATATTTGATCACTTTCAATTACCAAACTTATAATCTTTTTCTTACTCTTCTTCACTATTCGTAGAAATCAAACTATTCTTTTCTCTTTTAACTTCTGATATTTGATCACTTTCAATTACCAAACTTATAATCTTTTTCTTACTCTTCTTCACTATTCATAGAAATCAAACTATTCTTTTCTCTTTTAACTTCTGATATTTGATCACTTTCAATTACCAAACTTATAATCTTTTTCTTACTCTTCTTCACTATTCATAGAAATCAAACTATTCTTTTCTCTTTTAACTTCTGATATTTGATCACTTTCAATTACCAAACTTATAATCTTTTTCTTACTCTTCTTCACTATTCGTAGAAATCATACTATTCTTTTCTCTTTTAACTTCTGATATTTGATCACTTTCAATTACCAAACTTATAATCTTTTTCTTACTCTTCTTCACTATTCATAGAAATCAAACTATTCTTTTCTCTTTTAACTTCTGATATTTGATCACTTTCAATTACCAAACTTATAATCTTTTTCTTACTCTTCTTCACTATTCATAGAAATCATATATTCTTTTCTCTTTTAACTTCTGATATTTGATCACTTTCAATTTTATAATCTTTTTCTTACTCTTCTTCACTATTCATAGAAATCATATTCTTTTCTCTTTTAACTTCTGATATTTGATCACTTTCAATTACCAAACTTATAATCTTTTTCTTACTCTTCTTCACTATTCATAGAAATCAAACTATTCTTTTCTCTTTTAACTTCTGATATTTGATCACTTTCAATTACCAAACTTATAATCTTTTTCTTACTCTTCTTCACTATTCATAGAAATCAAACTATTCTTTTCTCTTTTAACTTCTGATATTTGATCACTTTCAATTACCAAACTTATAATCTTTTTCTTACTCTTCTTCACTATTCATAGAAATCAAACTATTCTTTTCTCTTTTAACTTCTGATATTTGAATCACTTTCAATTACCAAACTTATAATCTTTTTCTTACTCTTCTTCACTATTCATAGAAATCAAACTATTCTTTTCTCTTTTAACTTCTGATATTTGATCACTTTCAATTACCAAACTTATAATCTTTTTCTTACTCTTCTTCACTATTCATAGAAATCAAACTATTCTTTTCTCTTTTAACTTCTGATATTTGATCACTTTCAATTACCAAACTTATAATCTTTTTCTTACTCTTCTTCACTATTCATAGAAATCAAACTATTCTTTTCTCTTTTAACTTCTGATATTTGATCACTTTCAATTACCAAACTTATAATCTTTTTCTTACTCTTCTTCACTATTCATAGAAATCAAACTATTCTTTTCTCTTTTAACTTCTGATATTTGATCACTTTCAATTACCAAACTTATAATCTTTTTCTTACTCTTCTTCACTATTCATAGAAATCAAACTATTCTTTTCTCTTTTAACTTCTGATATTTGATCACTTTCAATTACCAAACTTATAATCTTTTTCTTACTCTTCTTCACTATTCATAGAAATCAAACTATTCTTTTCTCTTTTAACTTCTGATATTTGATCACTTTCAATTACCAAACTTATAATCTTTTTCTTACTCTTCTTCACTATTCATAGAAATCAAACTATTCTTTTCTCTTTTAACTTCTGATATTTGATCACTTTCAATTACCAAACTTATAATCTTTTTCTTACTCTTCTTCACTATTCATAGAAATCAAACTATTCTTTTCTCTTTTAACTTCTGATATTTGATCACTTTCAATTACCAAACTTATAATCTTTTTCTTACTCTTCTTCACTATTCATAGAAATCAAACTATTCTTTTCTCTTTTAACTTCTGATATTTGATCACTTTCAATTACCAAACTTATAATCTTTTTCTTACTCTTCTTCACTATTCGTAGAAATCAAACTATTCTTTTCTCTTTTACTACTTCTGATATTTGATCACTTTCAATTACCAAACTTATAATCTTTTTCTTACTCTTCTTCACTATTCATAGAAATCAAACTATTCTTTTCTCTTTTAACTTCTGATATTTGATCACTTTCAATTACCAAACTTATAATCTTTTTCTTACTCTTCTTCACTATTCGTAGAAATCAAACTATTCTTTTCTCTTTTAACTTCTGATATTTGATCACTTTCAATTACCAAACTTATAATCTTTTTCTTACTCTTCTTCACTATTCATAGAAATCAAACTATTCTTTTCTCTTTTAACTTCTGATATTTGATCACTTTCAATTACCAAACTTATAATCTTTTTCTTACTCTTCTTCACTATTCATAGAAATCAAACTATTCTTTTCTCTTTTAACTTCTGATATTTGATCACTTTCAATTACCAAACTTATAATCTTTTTCTTACTCTTCTTCACTATTCATAGAAATCAAACTATTCTTTTCTCTTTTAACTTCTGATATTTGATCACTTTCAATTACCAAACTTATAATCTTTTTCTTACTCTTCTTCACTATTCGTAGAAATCAAACTATTCTTTTCTCTTTTAACTTCTGATATTTGATCACTTTCAATTACCAAACTTATAATCTTTTTCTTACTCTTCTTCACTATTCGTAGAAATCAAACTATTCTTTTCTCTTTTAACTTCTGATATTTGATCACTTTCAATTACCAAACTTATAATCTTTTTCTTACTCTTCTTCACTATTCGTAGAAATCAAACTATTCTTTTCTCTTTTAACTTCTGATATTTGATCACTTTCAATTACCAAACTTATAATCTTTTTCTTACTCTTCTTCACTATTCGTAGAAATCAAACTATTCTTTTCTCTTTTAACTTCTGATATTTGATCACTTTCAATTACCAAACTTATAATCTTTTTCTTACTCTTCTTCACTATTCGTAGAAATCAAACTATTCTTTTCTCTTTTAACTTCTGATATTTGATCACTTTCAATTACCAAACTTATAATCTTTTTCTTACTCTTCTTCACTATTCATAGAAATCAAACTATTCTTTTCTCTTTTAACTTCTGATATTTGATCACTTTCAATTACCAAACTTATAATCTTTTTCTTACTCTTCTTCACTATTCATAGAAATCAAACTATTCTTTTCTCTTTTAACTTCTGATATTTGATCACTTTCAATTACCAAACTTATAATCTTTTTCTTACTCTTCTTCACTATTCATAGAAATCAAACTATTCTTTTCTCTTTTAACTTCTGATATTTGATCACTTTCAATTACCAAACTTATAATCTTTTTCTTACTCTTCTTCACTATTCATAGAAATCAAACTATTCTTTTCTCTTTTAACTTCTGATATTTGATCACTTTCAATTACCAAACTTATAATCTTTTTCTTACTCTTCTTCACTATTCGTAGAAATCAAACTATTCTTTTCTCTTTTAACTTCTGATATTTGATCACTTTCAATTACCAAACTTATAATCTTTTTCTTACTCTTCTTCACTATTCATAGAAATCAAATATTCTTTTCTCTTTTAACTTCTGATATTTGATCACTTTCAATTACCAAACTTATAATCTTTTTC
>CAMPDV010005880.1:0-22459 GCA_946699065.1 Loxodes magnus | reverse complement strand
ATTTTTGATTAAATTTGCATGAAAAGTGAAGAAGAAAAGTAAGAAAAAGAGTCCTTGCAATCAGTTATGTAAAGTTAATACTAGAAGTCAAAAAGATATTTTTGATTAAATTTGCATGAAAAGTGAAGAAGCAAAGTAAGAAAAAGAGTCTTGCAATCAGTTATGTAAAGTTAATACTAGAAGTCAAAAAGATATTTTTGATTAAATTTGCATGAAAAGTGAAGAAGAAAAGTAAGAAAAAGAGTCTTGCAATCAGTTATGTAAAGTTAATACTAGAAGTCAAAAAGATATTTTTGATTAAATTTGCATGAAAAGTGAAGAAGAAAAGTAAGAAAAAGAGTCTTGCAATCAGTTATGTAAAGTTAATACTAGAAGTCAAAAAGATATTTTTGATTAAATTTTGCATGAAAAGTGAAGAAGCAAAGTAAGAAAAGAGTCTTGCAATCAGTTATGTAAAGTTAATACTAGAAGTCAAAAAGATATTTTTGATTAAATTTGCATGAAAAGTGAAGAAGAAAAGTAAAGAAAAAGAGTCTTGCAATCAGTTATGTAAAGTTAATACTAGAAGTCAAAAAAGATATTTTTGATTAAATTTGCATGAAAAGTGAAGAAGAAAAGTAAGAAAAAGAGTCTTGCAATCAGTTATGTAAAGTTAATACTAGAAGTCAAAAAGATATTTTTGATTAAATTTGCATGAAAAGTGAAGAAGCAAAGTAAGAAAAAGAGTCTTGCAATCAGTTATGTAAAGTTAATACTAGAAGTCAAAAAGATATTTTTGATTAAATTTGCATGAAAAGTGAAGAAGCAAAGTAAGAAAAAGAGTCTTGCAATCAGTTTATGTAAAGTTAATACTAGAAGTCAAAAAGATATTTTTGATTAAATTTGCATGAAAAGTGAAGAAGCAAAGTAAGAAAAAGAGTCTTGCAATCAGTTATATAAAGTTAATAATAGAAGTCAAAAAGATATTTTTGATTAAATTTGCATGAAAAGTGAAGAAGAAAAGTAAGAAAAAGAGTCTTGCAATCAGTTATGTAAAGTTAATACTAGAAGTCAAAAAGATATTTTTGATTAAATTTGCATGAAAAGTGAAGAAGCAAAGTAAGAAAAAGAGTCTTGCAATCAGTTATGTAAAGTTATACTAGAAGTCAAAAAGATATTTTTGTGATTAAATTTGCATGAAAAGTGAAGAAGAAAAGTAAGAAAAAGAGTCTTGCAATCAGTTATGTAAAGTTAATACTAGAAGTCAAAAAGATATTTTTGATTAAATTTGCATGAAAAGTGAAGAAGAAAAGTAAGAAAAAGAGTCTTGCAATCAGTTATGTAAAGTTAATACTAGAAGTCAAAAAGATATTTTTGATTAAATTTGCATGAAAAGTGAAGAAGCAAAGTAAGAAAAAGAGTCTTGCAATCAGTTATGTAAAGTTAATACTAGAAGTCAAAAAGATATTTTTGATTAAATTTGCATGAAAAGTGAAGAAGCAAAGTAAGAAAAAGAGTCTTGCAATCAGTTATGTAAAGTTAATACTAGAAGTCAAAAAGATATTTTTGATTAAATTTGCATGAAAAGTGAAGAAGAAAAGTAAGAAAAAGAGTCTTGCAATCAGTTATGTAAAGTTAATACTAGAAGTCAAAAAGATATTTTTGATTAAATTTGCATGAAAAGTGAAGAAGAAAAGTAAGAAAAAGAGTCTTGCAATCAGTTATGTAAAGTTAATACTAGAAGTCAAAAAGATATTTTTGATTAAATTTGCATGAAAAGTGAAGAAGCAAAGTAAGAAAAAGAGTCTTGCAATCAGTTATGTAAAGTTAATACTAGAAGTCAAAAAGATATTTTTGATTAAATTTGCATGAAAAGTGAAGAAGAAAAGTAAGAAAAAGAGTCTTGCAATCAGTTATGTAAAGTTAATACTAGAAGTCAAAAAGATATTTTTGATTAAATTTGCATGAAAAGTGAAGAAGAAAAGTAAGAAAAAGAGTCTTGCAATCAGTTATGTAAAGTTAATACTAGAAGTCAAAAAGATATTTTTGATTAAATTTGCATGAAAAGTGAAGAAGAAAAGTAAGAAAAAGAGTCTTGCAATCAGTTATGTAAAGTTAATACTAGAAGTCAAAAAGATATTTTTGATTAAATTTGCATGAAAAGTGAAGAAGCAAAGTAAGAAAAAGAGTCTTGCAATCAGTTATGTAAAGTTAATACTAGAAGTCAAAAAGATATTTTTGATTAAATTTGCATGAAAAGTGAAGAAGAAAAGGTAAGAAAAAGAGTCTTGCAATCAGTTATGTAAAGTTAATACTAGAAGTCAAAAAGATATTTTTGATTAAATTTGCATGAAAAGTGAAGAAGAAAAGTAAGAAAAAGAGTCTTGCAATCAGTTATATAAAGTTAATAATAGAAGTCAAAAAGATATTTTTGATTAAATTTGCATGAAAAGTGAAGAAGAAAAGTAAGAAAAAGAGTCTTGCAATCAGTTATGTAAAGTTAATACTAGAAGTCAAAAAGATATTTTTGATTAAATTTGCATGAAAAGTGAAGAAGAAAAGTAAGAAAAAGAGTCTTGCAATCAGTTATGTAAAGTTAATACTAGAAGTCAAAAAGATATTTTTGATTAAATTTGCATGAAAAGTGAAGAAGAAAAGTAAGAAAAAGAGTCTTGCAATCAGTTATGTAAAGTTAATACTAGAAGTCAAAAAGATATTTTTGATTAAATTTGCATGAAAAGTGAAGAAGCAAAGTAAGAAAAAGAGTCTTGCAATCAGTTATGTAAAGTTAATACTAGAAGTCAAAAAGATATTTTTGATTAAATTTGCATGAAAAGTGAAGAAGAAAAGTAAGAAAAAGAGTCTTGCAATCAGTTATGTAAAGTTAATACTAGAAGTCAAAAAGATATTTTTGATTAAATTTGCATGAAAAGTGAAGAAGAAAAGTAAGAAAAAGAGTCTTGCAATCAGTTATGTAAAGTTAATACTAGAAGTCAAAAAGATATTTTTGATTAAATTTGCATGAAAAGTGAAGAAGAAAAGTAAGAAAAAGAGTCTTGCAATCAGTTATGTAAAGTTAATACTAGAAGTCAAAAAGATATTTTTGATTAAATTTGCATGAAAAGTGAAGAAGCAAAGTAAGAAAAAGAGTCTTGCAATCAGTTATGTAAAGTTAATACTAGAAGTCAAAAAGATATTTTTGATTAAATTTGCATGAAAAGTGAAGAAGAAAAGTAAGAAAAAGAGTCTTGCAATCAGTTATGTAAAGTTAATACTAGAAGTCAAAAAGATATTTTTGATTAAATTTGCATGAAAAGTGAAGAAGCAAAGTAAGAAAAAGAGTCTTGCAATCAGTTATGTAAAGTTAATACTAGAAGTCAAAAAGATATTTTTGATTAAATTTGCATGAAAAGTGAAGAAGAAAAGTAAGAAAAAGAGTCTTGCAATCAGTTATGTAAAGTTAATACTAGAAGTCAAAAAGATATTTTTGATTAAATTTGCATGAAAAGTGAAGAAGAAAAGTAAGAAAAAGAGTCTTGCAATCAGTTATGTAAAGTTAATACTAGAAGTCAAAAAGATATTTTTGATTAAATTTGCATGAAAAGTGAAGAAGAAAAGTAAGAAAAAGAGTCTTGCAATCAGTTATGTAAAGTTAATACTAGAAGTCAAAAAGATATTTTTGATTAAATTTGCATGAAAAGTGAAGAAGAAAAGTAAGAAAAAGAGTCTTGCAATCAGTTATGTAAAGTTAATACTAGAAGTCAAAAAGATATTTTTGATTAAATTTGCATGAAAAGTGAAGAAGCAAAGTAAGAAAAAGAGTCTTGCAATCAGTTATGTAAAGTTAATACTAGAAGTCAAAAAGATATTTTTGATTAAATTTGCATGAAAAGTGAAGAAGCAAAGTAAGAAAAAGAGTCTTGCAATCAGTTATGTAAAGTTAATACTAGAAGTCAAAAAGATATTTTTGATTAAATTTGCATGAAAAGTGAAGAAGAAAAGTAAGAAAAAGAGTCTTGCAATCAGTTATATAAAGTTAATAATAGAAGTCAAAAAGATATTTTTGATTAAATTTGCATGAAAAGTGAAGAAGAAAAGTAAGAAAAAGAGTCTTGCAATCAGTTATGTAAAGTTAATACTAGAAGTCAAAAAGATATTTTTGATTAAATTTGCATGAAAAGTGAAGAAGAAAAGTAAGAAAAAGAGTCTTGCAATCAGTTATATAAAGTTAATACTAGAAGTCAAAAAGATTTTTTTGATTAAATTTGCATGAAAAGTGAAGAAGCAAAGTAAGAAAAAGAGGTCTTGCAATCAGTTATGTAAAGTTAATACTAGAAGTCAAAAAGATATTTTTGATTAAATTTGCATGAAAAGTGAAGAAGAAAAGTAAGAAAAAGAGTCTTGCAATCAGTTATGTAAAGTTAATAATAGAAGTCAAAAAGATATTTTTGATTAAATTTGCATGAAAAGTGAAGAAGAAAAGTAAGAAAAAGAGTCTTGCAATCAGTTATATAAAGTTAATACTAGAAGTCAAAAAGATATTTTTGATTAAATTTGCATGAAAAGTGAAGAAGAAAAGTAAGAAAAAGAGTCTTGCAATCAGTTATGTAAAGTTAATACTAGAAGTCAAAAAGATATTTTTGATTAAATTTGCATGAAAAGTGAAGAAGAAAAGTAAGAAAAAGAGTCTTGCAATCAGTTATGTAAAGTTAATACTAGAAGTCAAAAAGATATTTTTGATTAAATTTGCATGAAAAGTGAAGAAGAAAAGTAAGAAAAAGAGTCTTGCAATCAGTTATATAAAGTTAATAATAGAAGTCAAAAAGATATTTTTGATTAAATTTGCATGAAAAGTGAAGAAGAAAAGTAAGAAAAAGAGTCTTGCAATCAGTTATGTAAAGTTAATACTAGAAGTCAAAAAGATATTTTTGATTAAATTTGCATGAAAAGTGAAGAAGAAAAGTAAGAAAAAGAGTCTTGCAATCAGTTATATAAAGTTAATACTAGAAGTCAAAAAGATATTTTTGATTAAATTTGCATGAAAAGTGAAGAAGCAAAGTAAGAAAAAGAGTCTTGCAATCAGTTATGTAAAGTTAATACTAGAAGTCAAAAAGATATTTTTGATTAAATTTGCATGAAAAGTGAAGAAGAAAAGTAAGAAAAAAAGTCTTGCAATCAGTTATATAAAGTTAATACTAGAAGTCAAAAAGATATTTTTGATTAAATTTGCATGAAAAGTGAAGAAGCAAAGTAAGAAAAAGAGTCTTGCAATCAGTTATGTAAAGTTAATACTAGAAGTCAAAAAGATATTTTTGATTAAATTTGCATGAAAAGTGAAGAAGAAAAGTAAGAAAAAGAGTCTTGCAATCAGTTATGTAAAGTTAATACTAGAAGTCAAAAAGATATTTTTGATTAAATTTGCATGAAAAGTGAAGAAGAAAAGTAAGAAAAAGAGTCTTGCAATCAGTTATGTAAAGTTAATACTAGAAGTCAAAAAGATATTTTTGATTAAATTTGCATGAAAAGTGAAGAAGCAAAGTAAGAAAAAAGAGTCTTGCAATCAGTTATGTAAAGTTAATACTAGAAGTCAAAAAGATATTTTTGATTAAATTTGCATGAAAAGTGAAGAAGCAAAGTAAGAAAAAGAGTCTTGCAATCAGTTATGTAAAGTTTAATACTAGAAGTCAAAAAGATATTTTTGATTAAATTTGCATGAAAAGTGAAGAAGAAAAGTAAGAAAAAGAGTCTTGCAATCAGTTATGTAAAGTTAATACTAGAAGTCAAAAAGATATTTTTGATTAAATTTGCATGAAAAGTGAAGAAGAAAAGTAAGAAAAAGAGTCTTGCAATCAGTTATGTAAAGTTAATACTAGAAGTCAAAAAGATATTTTTGATTAAATTTGCATGAAAAGTGAAGAAGAAAAGTAAGAAAAAGAGTCTTGCAATCAGTTATGTAAAGTTAATACTAGAAGTCAAAAAGATATTTTTGATTAAATTTGCATGAAAAGTGAAGAAGAAAAGTAAGAAAAAAAGTCTTGCAATCAGTTATATAAAGTTAATACTAGAAGTCAAAAAGATATTTTTGATTAAATTTGCATGAAAAGTGAAGAAGCAAAGTAAGAAAAAGAGTCTTGCAATCAGTTATGTAAAGTTAATACTAGAAGTCAAAAAGATATTTTTGATTAAATTTGCATGAAAAGTGAAGAAGAAAAGTAAGAAAAAGAGTCTTGCAATCAGTTATGTAAAGTTAATACTAGAAGTCAAAAAGATATTTTTGATTAAATTTGCATGAAAAGTGAAGAAGCAAAGTAAGAAAAAGAGTCTTGCAATCAGTTATGTAAAGTTAATACTAGAAGTCAAAAAGATATTTTTGATTAAATTTGCATGAAAAGTGAAGAAGAAAAGTAAGAAAAAGAGTCTTGCAATCAGTTATGTAAAGTTAATACTAGAAGTCAAAAAGATATTTTTGATTAAATTTGCATGAAAAGTGAAGAAGAAAAGTAAGAAAAAGAGTCTTGCAATCAGTTATGTAAAGTTAATACTAGAAGTCAAAAAGATATTTTTGATTAAATTTGCATGAAAAGTGAAGAAGAAAAGTAAGAAAAAGAGTCTTGCAATCAGTTATGTAAAGTTAATACTAGAAGTCAAAAAGATATTTTTGATTAAATTTGCATGAAAAGTGAAGAAGAAAAGTAAGAAAAAGAGTCTTGCAATCAGTTATGTAAAGTTAATACTAGAAGTCAAAAAGATATTTTTGATTAAATTTGCATGAAAAGTGAAGAAGAAAAGTAAGAAAAAGAGTCTTGCAATCAGTTATGTAAAGTTAATACTAGAAGTCAAAAAGATATTTTTGATTAAATTTGCATGAAAAGTGAAGAAGAAAAGTAAGAAAAAGAGTCTTGCAATCAGTTATGTAAAGTTAATACTAGAAGTCAAAAAGATATTTTTGATTAAATTTGCATGAAAAGTGAAGATGAAAAGTAAGAAAAAGAGTCTTGCAATCAGTTATGTAAAGTTAATACTAGAAGTCAAAAAGATATTTTTGATTAAATTTGCATGAAAAGTGAAGAAGAAAAGTAAGAAAAAGAGTCTTGCAATCAGTTATATAAAGTTAATACTAGAAGTCAAAAAGATATTTTTGATTAAATTTGCATGAAAAGTGAAGAAGAAAAGTAAGAAAAAGAGTCTTGCAATCAGTTATGTAAAGTTAATACTAGAAGTCAAAAAGATATTTTTGATTAAATTTGCATGAAAAGTGAAGAAGAAAAGTAAGAAAAAGAGTCTTGCAATCAGTTATGTAAAGTTAATACTAGAAGTCAAAAAGATATTTTTGATTAAATTTGCATGAAAAGTGAAGAAGAAAAGTAAGAAAAAGAGTCTTGCAATCAGTTATGTAAAGTTAATACTAGAAGTCAAAAAGATATTTTTGATTAAATTTGCATGAAAAGTGAAGAAGCAAAGTAAGAAAAAGAGTCTTGCAATCAGTTATATAAAGTTTAATACTAGAAGTCAAAAAGATATTTTTGATTAAATTTGCATGAAAAGTGAAGAAGAAAAGTAAGAAAAAGAGTCTTGCAATCAGTTATGTAAAGTTAATACTAGAAGTCAAAAAGATATTTTTGATTAAATTTGCATGAAAAGTGAAGAAGAAAAGTAAGAAAAAGAGTCTTGCAATCAGTTATGTAAAGTTAATACTAGAAGTCAAAAAGATATTTTTTGATTAAATTTGCATGAAAAGTGAAGATGAAAAGTAAGAAAAAGAGTCTTGCAATCAGTTATGTAAAGTTAATACTAGAAGTCAAAAAGATATTTTTGATTAAATTTGCATGAAAAGTGAAGAAGAAAAGTAAGAAAAAGAGTCTTGCAATCAGTTATATAAAGTTAATACTAGAAGTCAAAAAGATATTTTTGATTAAATTTGCATGAAAAGTGAAGAAGAAAAGTAAGAAAAAGAGTCTTGCAATCAGTTATGTAAAGTTAATACTAGAAGTCAAAAAGATATTTTTGATTAAATTTGCATGAAAAGTGAAGAAGAAAAGTAAGAAAAAGAGTCTTGCAATCAGTTATGTAAAGTTAATACTAGAAGTCAAAAAGATATTTTTGATTAAATTTGCATGAAAAGTGAAGAAGCAAAGTAAGAAAAAGAGTCTTGCAATCAGTTATGTAAAGTAGAAGTCAAAAAGATATTTTTGATTAAATTTGCATGAAAAGTGAAGAAGCAAAGTAAGAAAAAGAGTCTTGCAATCAGTTATGTAAAGTTAATACTAGAAGTCAAAAAGATATTTTTGATTAAATTTGCATGAAAAGTGAAGAAGAAAAGTAAGAAAAAGAGTCTTGCAATCAGTTATGTAAAGTTAATACTAGAAGTCAAAAAGATATTTTTGATTAAATTTGCATGAAAAGTGAAGAAGAAAAGTAAGAAAAAAGTCTTGCAATCAGTTATATAAAGTTAATACTAGAAGTCAAAAAGATATTTTTGATTAAATTTGCATGAAAAGTGAAGAAGCAAAGTAAGAAAAAGAGTCTTGCAATCAGTTATGTAAAGTTAATACTAGAAGTCAAAAAGATATTTTTGATTAAATTTGCATGAAAAGTGAAGAAGAAAAGTAAGAAAAAGAGTCTTGCAATCAGTTATGTAAAGTTAATACTAGAAGTCAAAAAGATATTTTTGATTAAATTTGCATGAAAAGTGAAGAAGAAAAGTAAGAAAAAGAGTCTTGCAATCAGTTATATAAAGTTAATACTAGAAGTCAAAAAGATATTTTTGATTAAATTTGCATGAAAAGTGAAGAAGAAAAGTAAGAAAAAGAGTCTTGCAATCAGTTATGTAAAGTTAATACTAGAAGTCAAAAAGATATTTTTGATTAAATTTGCATGAAAAGTGAAGAAGAAAAGTAAGAAAAAGAGTCTTGCAATCAGTTATGTAAAGTTAATACTAGAAGTCAAAAAGATATTTTTGATTAAATTTGCATGAAAAGTGAAGAAGCAAAGTAAGAAAAAGAGTCTTGCAATCAGTTATATAAAGTTAATACTAGAAGTCAAAAAGATATTTTTGATTAAATTTGCATGAAAAGTGAAGAAGAAAAGTAAGAAAAAGAGTCTTGCAATCAGTTATGTAAAGTTAATACTAGAAGTCAAAAAGATATTTTTGATTAAATTTGCATGAAAAGTGAAGAAGAAAAGTAAGAAAAAGAGTCTTGCAATCAGTTATATAAAGTTAATAATAGAAGTCAAAAAGATATTTTTGATTAAATTTGCATGAAAAGTGAAGAAGAAAAGTAAGAAAAAGAGTCTTGCAATCAGTTATGTAAAGTAGAAGTCAAAAAGATATTTTTGATTAAATTTGCATGAAAAGTGAAGAAGAAAAGTAAGAAAAAGAGTCTTGCAATCAGTTATATAAAGTTAATACTAGAAGTCAAAAAGATATTTTTGATTAAATTTGCATGAAAAGTGAAGAAGAAAAGTAAGAAAAAGAGTCTTGCAATCAGTTATGTAAAGTTAATACTAGAAGTCAAAAAGATATTTTTGATTAAATTTGCATGAAAAGTGAAGAAGAAAAGTAAGAAAAAGAGTCTTGCAATCAGTTATATAAAGTTAATACTAGAAGTCAAAAAGATATTTTTGATTAAATTTGCATGAAAAGTGAAGAAGAAAAGTAAGAAAAAGAGTCTTGCAATCAGTTATGTAAAGTTAATACTAGAAGTCAAAAAGATATTTTTGATTAAATTTGCATGAAAAGTGAAGAAGAAAAGTAAGAAAAAGAGTCTTGCAATCAGTTATGTAAAGTAGAAGTCAAAAAGATATTTTTGATTAAATTTGCATGAAAAGTGAAGAAGAAAAGTAAGAAAAAGAGTCTTGCAATCAGTTATGTAAAGTAGAAGTCAAAAAGATATTTTTGATTAAATTTGCATGAAAAGTGAAGAAGAAAAGTAAGAAAAAGAGTCTTGCAATCAGTTATGTAAAGTTAATACTAGAAGTCAAAAAGATATTTTTGATTAAATTTGCATGAAAAGTGAAGAAGCAAAGTAAGAAAAAGAGTCTTGCAATCAGTTATGTAAAGTTAATACTAGAAGTCAAAAAGATATTTTTGATTAAATTTGCATGAAAAGTGAAGAAGCAAAGTAAGAAAAAGAGTCTTGCAATCAGTTATGTAAAGTTAATACTAGAAGTCAAAAAGATATTTTTGATTAAATTTGCATGAAAAGTGAAGAAGAAAAGTAAGAAAAAGAGTCTTGCAATCAGTTATGTAAAGTTAATACTAGAAGTCAAAAAGATATTTTTGATTAAATTTGCATGAAAAGTGAAGAAGAAAAGTAAGAAAAAGAGTCTTGCAATCAGTTATGTAAAGTTAATACTAGAAGTCAAAAAGATATTTTTGATTAAATTTGCATGAAAAGTGAAGAAGAAAAGTAAGAAAAAGAGTCTTGCAATCAGTTATGTAAAGTTAATACTAGAAGTCAAAAAGATATTTTGATTAAATTTTGCATGAAAAGTGAAGAAGAAAAGTAAGAAAAAGAGTCTTGCAATCAGTTATATAAAGTTAATACTAGAAGTCAAAAAGATATTTTTTGATTAAATTTGCATGAAAAGTGAAGAAGAAAAGTAAGAAAAAGAGTCTTGCAATCAGTTATGTAAAGTTAATACTAGAAGTCAAAAAGATATTTTTGATTAAATTTGCATGAAAAGTGAAGAAGAAAAGTAAGAAAAAGAGTCTTGCAATCAGTTATGTAAAGTTAATACTAGAAGTCAAAAAGATATTTTTGATTAAATTTGCATGAAAAGTGAAGAAGAAAAGTAAGAAAAAGAGTCTTGCAATCAGTTATGTAAAGTTAATACTAGAAGTCAAAAAGATATTTTTGATTAAATTTGCATGAAAAGTGAAGAAGAAAAGTAAGAAAAAGAGTCTTGCAATCAGTTATATAAAGTTAATACTAGAAGTCAAAAATATATTTTTGATTAAATTTGCATGAAAAGTGAAGAAGAAAAGTAAGAAAAAGAGTCTTGCAATCAGTTATGTAAAGTTAATACTAGAAGACAAAAAGATATATTTGATTAAATTTGCATGAAAAGTGAAGAAGAAAAGTAAGAAAAAGAGTCTTGCAATCAGTTATGTAAAGTTAATACTAGAAGTCAAAAAGATATTTTTGATTAAATTTGCATGAAAAGTGAAGAAGAAAAGTAAGAAAAAGAGTCTTGCAATCAGTTATGTAAAGTTAATACTAGAAGTCAAAAAGATATTTTTGATTAAATTTGCATGAAAAGTGAAGAAGAAAAGTAAGAAAAAGAGTCTTGCAATCAGTTATGTAAAGTTAATACTAGAAGTCAAAAAGATATTTTTGATTAAATTTGCATGAAAAGTGAAGAAGAAAAGTAAGAAAAAGAGTCTTGCAATCAGTTATGTAAAGTTAATACTAGAAGTCAAAAAGATATTTTTGATTAAATTTGCATGAAAAGTGAAGAAGAAAAGTAAGAAAAAGAGTCTTGCAATCAGTTATGTAAAGTTAATACTAGAAGTCAAAAAGATATTTTTGATTAAATTTGCATGAAAAGTGAAGAAGAAAAGTAAGAAAAAGAGTCTTGCAATCAGTTATGTAAAGTTAATACTAGAAGTCAAAAAGATATTTTTGATTAAATTTGCATGAAAAGTGAAGAAGAAAAGTAAGAAAAAGAGTCTTGCAATCAGTTATATAAAGTTAATACTAGAAGTCAAAAAGATATTTTTGATTAAATTTGCATGAAAAGTGAAGAAGAAAAGTAAGAAAAAGAGTCTTGCAATCAGTTATATAAAGTTAATACTAGACGTCAAAAGTATATTTTTGATTAAATTTGCATGAAAAGTGAAGAAGAAAAGTAAGAAAAAGAGTCTTGCAATCAGTTATGTAAAGTTAATACTAGAAGTCAAAAAGATATTTTTGATTAAATTTGCATGAAAAGTGAAGAAGAAAAGTAAGAAAAAGAGTCTTGCAATCAGTTATGTAAAGTTAATACTAGAAGTCAAAAAGATATTTTTGATTAAATTTGCATGAAAAGTGAAGAAGAAAAGTAAGAAAAAGAGTCTTGCAATCAGTTATGTAAAGTTAATACTAGAAGTCAAAAAGATATTTTTGATTAAATTTGCATGAAAAGTGAAGAAGAAAAGTAAGAAAAAGAGTCTTGCAATCAGTTATGTAAAGTTAATACTAGAAGTCAAAAAGATATTTTGATTAAATTTGCATGAAAAGTGAAGAAGAAAAGTAAGAAAAAGAGTCTTGCAATCAGTTATATAAAGTTAATACTAGAAGTCAAAAAGATATTTTTGATTAAATTTGCATGAAAAGTGAAGAAGAAAAGTAAGAAAAAGAGTCTTGCAATCAGTTATATAAAGTTAATACTAGACGTCAAAAGTATATTTTTGATTAAATTTGCATGAAAAGTGAAGAAGAAAAGTAAGAAAAAGACTCTTGCAATCAGTTATGTAAAGTTAATACTAGACGTCAAAAAGATATTTTTGATTAAATTTGCATGAAAAGTGAAGAAGAAAAGTAAGAAAAAGAGTCTTGCAATCAGTTATGTAAAGTTAATACTAGAAGTCAAAAAGATATTTTTGATTAAATTTGCATGAAAAGTGAAGAAGAAAAGTAAGAAAAAGACTCTTGCAATCAGTTATGTAAAGTTAATACTAGACGTCAAAAAGATATTTTTGATTAAATTTGCATGAAAAGTGAAGAAGAAAAGTAAGAAAAAGACTCTTGCAATCAGTTATGTAAAGTTAATACTAGAAGTCAAAAAGATATTTTTGATTAAATTTGCATGAAAAGTGAAGAAGAAAAGTAAGAAAAAGAGTCTTGCAATCAGTTATGTAAAGTTAATACTAGAAGTCAAAAAGATATTTTTGATTAAATTTGCATGAAAAGTGAAGAAGAAAAGTAAGAAAAAGAGTCTTGCAATCAGTTATATAAAGTTAATACTAGAAGTCAAAAAGATATTTTTGATTAAATTTGCATGAAAAGTGAAGAAGAAAAGTAAGAAAAAGAGTCTTGCAATCAGTTATGTAAAGTTAATACTAGAAGTCAAAAAGATATTTTTGATTAAATTTGCATGAAAAGTGAAGAAGAAAAGTAAGAAAAAGACTCTTGCAATCAGTTATGTAAAGTTAATACTAGAAGTCAAAAAGATATTTTTGATTAAATTTGCATGAAAAGTGAAGAAGAAAAGTAAGAAAAAGAGTCTTGCAATCAGTTATGTAAAGTTAATACTAGAAGTCAAAAAGATATTTTTGATTAAATTTGCATGAAAAGTGAAGAAGAAAAGTAAGAAAAAGAGTCTTGCAATCAGTTATGTAAAGTTAATACTAGAAGTCAAAAAGATATTTTTGATTAAATTTGCATGAAAAGTGAAGAAGAAAAGTAAGAAAAAGAGTCTTGCAATCAGTTATGTAAAGTTAATACTAGAAGTCAAAAAGATATTTTTGATTAAATTTGCATGAAAAGTGAAGAAGAAAAGTAAGAAAAAGAGTCTTGCAATCAGTTATGTAAAGTTAATACTAGAAGTCAAAAAGATATTTTTGATTAAATTTGCATGAAAAGTGAAGAAGAAAAGTAAGAAAAAGACTCTTGCAATCAGTTATGTAAAGTTAATACTAGAAGTCAAAAAGATATTTTTGATTAAATTTGCATGAAAAGTGAAGAAGAAAAGTAAGAAAAAGACTCTTGCAATCAGTTATGTAAAGTTAATACTAGAAGTCAAAAAGATATTTTTGATTAAATTTGCATGAAAAGTGAAGAAGAAAAGTAAGAAAAAGAGTCTTGCAATCAGTTATGTAAAGTTAATACTAGAAGTCAAAAAGATATTTTTGATTAAATTTGCATGAAAAGTGAAGAAGAAAAGTAAGAAAAAGAGTCTTGCAATCAGTTATGTAAAGTTAATACTAGAAGTCAAAAAGATATTTTTGATTAAATTTGCATGAAAAGTGAAGAAGAAAAGTAAGAAAAAGAGTCTTGCAATCAGTTATGTAAAGTTAATACTAGAAGTCAAAAAGATATTTTTGATTAAATTTGCATGAAAAGTGAAGAAGAAAAGTAAGAAAAAGAGTCTTGCAATCAGTTATGTAAAGTTAATACTAGAAGTCAAAAAGATATTTTTGATTAAATTTGCATGAAAAGTGAAGAAGAAAAGTAAGAAAAAGAGTCTTGCAATCAGTTATATAAAGTTAATACTAGAAGTCAAAAATATATTTTTGATTAAATTTGCATGAAAAGTGAAGAAGAAAAGTAAGAAAAAGAGTCTTGCAATCAGTTATGTAAAGTTAATACTAGAAGACAAAAAGATATATTTGATTAAATTTGCATGAAAAGTGAAGAAGAAAAGTAAGAAAAAGAGTCTTGCAATCAGTTATGTAAAGTTAATACTAGAAGTCAAAAAGATATTTTTGATTAAATTTGCATGAAAAGTGAAGAAGAAAAGTAAGAAAAAGACTCTTGCAATCAGTTATGTAAAGTTAATACTAGAAGTCAAAAAGATATTTTTGATTAAATTTGCATGAAAAGTGAAGAAGAAAAGTAAGAAAAAGAGTCTTGCAATCAGTTATGTAAAGTTAATACTAGAAGTCAAAAAGATATTTTTGATTAAATTTGCATGAAAAGTGAAGAAGAAAAGTAAGAAAAAGAGTCTTGCAATCAGTTATGTAAAGTTAATACTAGAAGTCAAAAAGATATTTTTGATTAAATTTGCATGAAAAGTGAAGAAGAAAAGTAAGAAAAAGACTCTTGCAATCAGTTATGTAAAGTTAATACTAGAAGTCAAAAAGATATTTTTGATTAAATTTGCATGAAAAGTGAAGAAGAAAAGTAAGAAAAAGAGTCTTGCAATCAGTTATGTAAAGTTAATACTAGAAGTCAAAAAGATATTTTTGATTAAATTTGCATGAAAAGTGAAGAAGAAAAGTAAGAAAAAGAGTCTTGCAATCAGTTATGTAAAGTTAATACTAGAAGTCAAAAAGATATTTTTGATTAAATTTGCATGAAAAGTGAAGAAGAAAAGTAAGAAAAAGAGTCTTGCAATCAGTTATGTAAAGTTAATACTAGAAGTCAAAAAGATATTTTTGATTAAATTTGCATGAAAAGTGAAGAAGAAAAGTAAGAAAAAGAGTCTTGCAATCAGTTATGTAAAGTTAATACTAGAAGTCAAAAAGATATTTTTGATTAAATTTGCATGAAAAGTGAAGAAGAAAAGTAAGAAAAAGACTCTTGCAATCAGTTATGTAAAGTTAATACTAGAAGTCAAAAAGATATTTTTGATTAAATTTGCATGAAAAGTGAAGAAGAAAAGTAAGAAAAAGAGTCTTGCAATCAGTTATGTAAAGTTAATACTAGAAGTCAAAAAGATATTTTTGATTAAATTTGCATGAAAAGTGAAGAAGAAAAGTAAGAAAAAGAGTCTTGCAATCAGTTATGTAAAGTTAATACTAGAAGTCAAAAAGATATTTTTGATTAAATTTGCATGAAAAGTGAAGAAGAAAAGTAAGAAAAAGAGTCTTGCAATCAGTTATGTAAAGTTAATACTAGAAGTCAAAAAGATATTTTTGATTAAATTTGCATGAAAAGTGAAGAAGAAAAGTAAGAAAAAGAGTCTTGCAATCAGTTATGTAAAGTTAATACTAGAAGTCAAAAAGATATTTTTGATTAAATTTGCATGAAAAGTGAAGAAGAAAAGTAAGAAAAAGACTCTTGCAATCAGTTATGTAAAGTTAATACTAGAAGTCAAAAAGATATTTTTGATTAAATTTGCATGAAAAGTGAAGAAGCAAAGTAAGAAAAAGAGTCTTGCAATCAGTTATGTAAAGTTAATACTAGAAGTCAAAAAGATATTTTTGATTAAATTTGCATGAAAAGTGAAGAAGAAAAGTAAGAAAAAGAGTCTTGCAATCAGTTATGTAAAGTTAATACTAGAAGTCAAAAAGATATTTTTGATTAAATTTGCATGAAAAGTGAAGAAGAAAAGTAAGAAAAAGAGTCTTGCAATCAGTTATGTAAAGTTAATACTAGAAGTCAAAAAGATATTTTTGATTAAATTTGCATGAAAAGTGAAGAAGAAAAGTAAGAAAAAGAGTCTTGCAATCAGTTATGTAAAGTTAATACTAGAAGTCAAAAAGATATTTTTGATTAAATTTGCATGAAAAGTGAAGAAGAAAAGTAAGAAAAAGAGTCTTGCAATCAGTTATGTAAAGTTAATACTAGAAGTCAAAAAGATATTTTTGATTAAATTTGCATGAAAAGTGAAGAAGAAAAGTAAGAAAAAGAGTCTTGCAATCAGTTATGTAAAGTTAATACTAGAAGTCAAAAAGATATTTTTGATTAAATTTGCATGAAAAGTGAAGAAGAAAAGTAAGAAAAAGAGTCTTGCAATCAGTTATGTAAAGTTAATACTAGAAGTCAAAAAGATATTTTTGATTAAATTTGCATGAAAAGTGAAGAAGCAAAGTAAGAAAAAGAGTCTTGCAATCAGTTATGTAAAGTTAATACTAGAAGTCAAAAAGATATTTTTGATTAAATTTGCATGAAAAGTGAAGAAGCAAAGTAAGAAAAAGAGTCTTGCAATCAGTTATGTAAAGTTAATACTAGAAGTCAAAAAGATATTTTTGATTAAATTTGCATGAAAAGTGAAGAAGAAAAGTAAGAAAAAGAGTCTTGCAATCAGTTATGTAAAGTTAATACTAGAAGTCAAAAAGATATTTTTGATTAAATTTGCATGAAAAGTGAAGAAGAAAAGTAAGAAAAAGAGTCTTGCAATCAGTTATGTAAAGTTAATACTAGAAGTCAAAAAGATATTTTTGATTAAATTTGCATGAAAAGTGAAGAAGAAAAGTAAGAAAAAGACTCTTGCAATCAGTTATGTAAAGTTAATACTAGAAGTCAAAAAGATATTTTTGATTAAATTTGCATGAAAAGTGAAGAAGAAAAGTAAGAAAAAGAGTCTTGCAATCAGTTATGTAAAGTTAATACTAGAAGTCAAAAAGATATTTTTGATTAAATTTGCATGAAAAGTGAAGAAGAAAAGTAAGAAAAAGAGTCTTGCAATCAGTTATGTAAAGTTAATACTAGAAGTCAAAAAGATATTTTTGATTAAATTTGCATGAAAAGTGAAGAAGAAAAGTAAGAAAAAGAGTCTTGCAATCAGTTATGTAAAGTTAATACTAGAAGTCAAAAAGATATTTTTGATTAAATTTGCATGAAAAGTGAAGAAGAAAAGTAAGAAAAAGAGTCTTGCAATCAGTTATGTAAAGTTAATACTAGAAGTCAAAAAGATATTTTTGATTAAATTTGCATGAAAAGTGAAGAAGAAAAGTAAGAAAAAGAGTCTTGCAATCAGTTATGTAAAGTTAATACTAGAAGTCAAAAAGATATTTTTGATTAAATTTGCATGAAAAGTGAAGAAGAAAAGTAAGAAAAAGACTCTTGCAATCAGTTATGTAAAGTTAATACTAGAAGTCAAAAAGATATTTTTGATTAAATTTGCATGAAAAGTGAAGAAGCAAAGTAAGAAAAAGAGTCTTGCAATCAGTTATGTAAAGTTAATACTAGAAGTCAAAAAGATATTTTTGATTAAATTTGCATGAAAAGTGAAGAAGAAAAGTAAGAAAAAGAGTCTTGCAATCAGTTATGTAAAGTTAATACTAGAAGTCAAAAAGATATTTTTGATTAAATTTGCATGAAAAGTGAAGAAGAAAAGTAAGAAAAAGAGTCTTGCAATCAGTTATGTAAAGTTAATACTAGAAGTCAAAAAGATATTTTTGATTAAATTTGCATGAAAAGTGAAGAAGAAAAGTAAGAAAAAGAGTCTTGCAATCAGTTATGTAAAGTTAATACTAGAAGTCAAAAAGATATTTTTGATTAAATTTGCATGAAAAGTGAAGAAGAAAAGTAAGAAAAAGAGTCTTGCAATCAGTTATGTAAAGTTAATACTAGAAGTCAAAAAGATATTTTTGATTAAATTTGCATGAAAAGTGAAGAAGAAAAGTAAGAAAAAGACTCTTGCAATCAGTTATGTAAAGTTAATACTAGAAGTCAAAAAGATATTTTTGATTAAATTTGCATGAAAAGTGAAGAAGAAAAGTAAGAAAAAGACTCTTGCAATCAGTTATGTAAAGTTAATACTAGAAGTCAAAAAGATATTTTTGATTAAATTTGCATGAAAAGTGAAGAAGCAAAGTAAGAAAAAGAGTCTTGCAATCAGTTATGTAAAGTTAATACTAGAAGTCAAAAAGATATTTTTGATTAAATTTGCATGAAAAGTGAAGAAGCAAAGTAAGAAAAAGAGTCTTGCAATCAGTTATGTAAAGTTAATACTAGAAGTCAAAAAGATATTTTTGATTAAATTTGCATGAAAAGTGAAGAAGAAAAGTAAGAAAAAGACTCTTGCAATCAGTTATGTAAAGTTAATACTAGAAGTCAAAAAGATATTTTTGATTAAATTTGCATGAAAAGTGAAGAAGAAAAGTAAGAAAAAGAGTCTTGCAATCAGTTATGTAAAGTTAATACTAGAAGTCAAAAAGATATTTTTGATTAAATTTGCATGAAAAGTGAAGAAGAAAAGTAAGAAAAAGACTCTTGCAATCAGTTATGTAAAGTTAATACTAGAAGTCAAAAAGATATTTTTGATTAAATTTGCATGAAAAGTGAAGAAGAAAAGTAAGAAAAAGAGTCTTGCAATCAGTTATGTAAAGTTAATACTAGAAGTCAAAAAGATATTTTTGATTAAATTTGCATGAAAAGTGAAGAAGAAAAGTAAGAAAAAGAGTCTTGCAATCAGTTATGTAAAGTTAATACTAGAAGTCAAAAAGATATTTTTGATTAAATTTGCATGAAAAGTGAAGAAGAAAAGTAAGAAAAAGAGTCTTGCAATCAGTTATGTAAAGTTAATACTAGAAGTCAAAAAGATATTTTTGATTAAATTTGCATGAAAAGTGAAGAAGAAAAGTAAGAAAAAGAGTCTTGCAATCAGTTATGTAAAGTTAATACTAGAAGTCAAAAAGATATTTTTGATTAAATTTGCATGAAAAGTGAAGAAGAAAAGTAAGAAAAAGAGTCTTGCAATCAGTTATGTAAAGTTAATACTAGAAGTCAAAAAGATATTTTTGATTAAATTTGCATGAAAAGTGAAGAAGAAAAGTAAGAAAAAGACTCTTGCAATCAGTTATGTAAAGTTAATACTAGAAGTCAAAAAGATATTTTTGATTAAATTTGCATGAAAAGTGAAGAAGCAAAGTAAGAAAAAGAGTCTTGCAATCAGTTATGTAAAGTTAATACTAGAAGTCAAAAAGATATTTTTGATTAAATTTGCATGAAAAGTGAAGAAGAAAAGTAAGAAAAAGAGTCTTGCAATCAGTTATGTAAAGTTAATACTAGAAGTCAAAAAGATATTTTTGATTAAATTTGCATGAAAAGTGAAGAAGCAAAGTAAGAAAAAGAGTCTTGCAATCAGTTATGTAAAGTTAATACTAGAAGTCAAAAAGATATTTTTGATTAAATTTGCATGAAAAGTGAAGAAGAAAAGTAAGAAAAAGAGTCTTGCAATCAGTTATGTAAAGTTAATACTAGAAGTCAAAAAGATATTTTTGATTAAATTTGCATGAAAAGTGAAGAAGAAAAGTAAGAAAAAGACTCTTGCAATCAGTTATGTAAAGTTAATACTAGAAGTCAAAAAGATATTTTTGATTAAATTTGCATGAAAAGTGAAGAAGAAAAGTAAGAAAAAGACTCTTGCAATCAGTTATGTAAAGTTAATACTAGAAGTCAAAAAGATATTTTTGATTAAATTTGCATGAAAAGTGAAGAAGAAAAGTAAGAAAAAGAGTCTTGCAATCAGTTATGTAAAGTTAATACTAGAAGTCAAAAAGATATTTTTGATTAAATTTGCATGAAAAGTGAAGAAGCAAAGTAAGAAAAAGAGTCTTGCAATCAGTTATGTAAAGTTAATACTAGAAGTCAAAAAGATATTTTTGATTAAATTTGCATGAAAAGTGAAGAAGAAAAGTAAGAAAAAGACTCTTGCAATCAGTTATGTAAAGTTAATACTAGAAGTCAAAAAGATATTTTTGATTAAATTTGCATGAAAAGTGAAGAAGAAAAGTAAGAAAAAGAGTCTTGCAATCAGTTATGTAAAGTTAATACTAGAAGTCAAAAAGATATTTTTGATTAAATTTGCATGAAAAGTGAAGAAGAAAAGTAAGAAAAAGACTCTTGCAATCAGTTATGTAAAGTTAATACTAGAAGTCAAAAAGATATTTTTGATTAAATTTGCATGAAAAGTGAAGAAGAAAAGTAAGAAAAAGAGTCTTGCAATCAGTTATGTAAAGTTAATACTAGAAGTCAAAAAGATATTTTTGATTAAATTTGCATGAAAAGTGAAGAAGAAAAGTAAGAAAAAGAGTCTTGCAATCAGTTATGTAAAGTTAATACTAGAAGTCAAAAAGATATTTTTGATTAAATTTGCATGAAAAGTGAAGAAGAAAAGTAAGAAAAAGAGTCTTGCAATCAGTTATGTAAAGTTAATACTAGAAGTCAAAAAGATATTTTTGATTAAATTTGCATGAAAAGTGAAGAAGAAAAGTAAGAAAAAGAGTCTTGCAATCAGTTATGTAAAGTTAATACTAGAAGTCAAAAAGATATTTTTGATTAAATTTGCATGAAAAGTGAAGAAGAAAAGTAAGAAAAAGAGTCTTGCAATCAGTTATGTAAAGTTAATACTAGAAGTCAAAAAGATATTTTTGATTAAATTTGCATGAAAAGTGAAGAAGAAAAGTAAGAAAAAGACTCTTGCAATCAGTTATGTAAAGTTAATACTAGAAGTCAAAAAGATATTTTTGATTAAATTTGCATGAAAAGTGAAGAAGCAAAGTAAGAAAAAGAGTCTTGCAATCAGTTATGTAAAGTTAATACTAGAAGTCAAAAAGATATTTTTGATTAAATTTGCATGAAAAGTGAAGAAGAAAAGTAAGAAAAAGAGTCTTGCAATCAGTTATGTAAAGTTAATACTAGAAGTCAAAAAGATATTTTTGATTAAATTTGCATGAAAAGTGAAGAAGAAAAGTAAGAAAAAGAGTCTTGCAATCAGTTATGTAAAGTTAATACTAGAAGTCAAAAAGATATTTTTGATTAAATTTGCATGAAAAGTGAAGAAGAAAAGTAAGAAAAAGACTCTTGCAATCAGTTATGTAAAGTTAATACTAGAAGTCAAAAAGATATTTTTGATTAAATTTGCATGAAAAGTGAAGAAGAAAAGTAAGAAAAAGACTCTTGCAATCAGTTATGTAAAGTTAATACTAGAAGTCAAAAAGATATTTTTGATTAAATTTGCATGAAAAGTGAAGAAGCAAAGTAAGAAAAAGAGTCTTGCAATCAGTTATGTAAAGTTAATACTAGAAGTCAAAAAGATATTTTTGATTAAATTTGCATGAAAAGTGAAGAAGAAAAGTAAGAAAAAGAGTCTTGCAATCAGTTATGTAAAGTTAATACTAGACGTCAAAAAGATATTTTTGATTAAATTTGCATGAAAAGTGAAGAAGAAAAGTAAGAAAAAGAGTCTTGCAATCAGTTATGTAAAGTTAATACTAGAAGTCAAAAAGATATTTTTGATTAAATTTGCATGAAAAGTGAAGAAGAAAAGTAAGAAAAAGACTCTTGCAATCAGTTATGTAAAGTTAATACTAGAAGTCAAAAAGATATTTTTGATTAAATTTGCATGAAAAGTGAAGAAGCAAAGTAAGAAAAAGATATTTTTGATTAAATTTGCATGAAAAGTGAAGAAGAAAAGTAAGAAAAAGAGTCTTGCAATCAGTTATGTAAAGTTAATACTAGAAGTCAAAAAGATATTTTTGATTAAATTTGCATGAAAAGTGAAGAAGCAAAGTAAGAAAAAGAGTCTTGCAATCAGTTATGTAAAGTTAATACTAGAAGTCAAAAAGATATTTTTGATTAAATTTGCATGAAAAGTGAAGAAGAAAAGTAAGAAAAAGACTCTTGCAATCAGTTATGTAAAGTTAATACTAGAAGTCAAAAAGATATATTTGATTAAATTTGCATGAAAAGTGAAGAAGAAAAGTAAGAAAAAGAGTCTTGCAATCAGTTATGTAAAGTTAATACTAGAAGTCAAAAAGATATTTTTGATTAAATTTGCATGAAAAGTGAAGAAGAAAAGTAAGAAAAAGAGTCTTGCAATCAGTTATGTAAAGTTAATACTAGAAGTCAAAAAGATATTTTTGATTAAATTTGCATGAAAAGTGAAGAAGAAAAGTAAGAAAAAGAGTCTTGCAATCAGTTATGTAAAGTTAATACTAGAAGTCAAAAATATATTTTTGATTAAATTTGCATGAAAAGTGAAGAAGAAAAGTAAGAAAAAGACTCTTGCAATCAGTTATGTAAAGTTAATACTAGAAGTCAAAAAGATATTTTTGATTAAATTTGCATGAAAAGTGAAGAAGCAAAGTAAGAAAAAGAGTCTTGCA
>CAMPDV010005879.1:0-31077 GCA_946699065.1 Loxodes magnus | reverse complement strand
ACGAAAACTTATCATTAGATATTCTTTTCTTACTTTACTTCTTCACTTTTCAATAGGCTAACTTTCATCTACAAGCATATCTTGACACACCGAATACAGATTCGTAATTATAATATTATTACTAACATTTTGGATATTCTAACTTATATTTTAGTGCTTGCTACGAAAACTTATCATTAGATATTCTTTTCTTACTTTACTTCTTCACTTTTCAATAGGCTAACTTTCATCTACAAGCATATCTTGACACACCGAATACAGATTCGTAATTATAATATTATTACTAACATTTTGGATATTCTAACTTATATTTTAGTGCTTGCTACGAAAACTTATCATTAGATATTCTTTTCTTACTTTACTTCTTCACTTTTCAATAGGCTAACTTTCATCTACAAGCATATCTTGACATACCGAATACAGATTCGTAATTATAATATTATTACTAACATTTTGGATATTCTAACTTATATTTTAGTGCTTGCTACGAAAACTTATCATTAGATATTCTTTTCTTACTTTACTTCTTCACTTTTCAATAGGCTAACTTTCATCTACAAGCATATCTTGACACACCGAATACAGATTCGTAATTATAATATTATTACTAACATTTTGGATATTCTAACTTATATTTTAGTGCTTGCTACGAAAACTTATCATTAGATATTCTTTTCTTACTTTACTTCTTCACTTTTCAATAGGCTAACTTTCATCTACAAGCATATCTTGACACACCGAATACAGATTCGTAATTATAATATTATTACTAACATTTTGGATATTCTAACTTATATTTTAGTGCTTGCTACGAAAACTTATCATTAGATATTCTTTTCTTACTTTACTTCTTCACTTTTCAATAGGCTAACTTTCATCTACAAGCATATCTTGACACACCGAATACAGATTCGTAATTATAATATTATTACTAACATTTTGGATATTCTAACTTATATTTTATTGCTTGCTACGAAAACTTATCATTAGATATTCTTTTCTTACTTTACTTCTTCACTTTTCAATAGGCTAACTTTCATCTACAAGCATATCTTGACACACCGAATACAGATTCGTAATTATAATATTATTACTAACATTTTGGATATTCTAACTTATATTTTAGTGCTTGCTACGAAAACTTATCATTAGATATTCTTTTCTTACTTTACTTCTTCACTTTTCAATAGGCTAACTTTCATCTACAAGCATATCTTGACACACCGAATACAGATTCGTAATTATAATATTATTACTAACATTTTGGATATTCTAACTTATATTTTAGTGCTTGCTACGAAAACTTATCATTAGATATTCTTTTCTTACTTTACTTCTTCACTTTTCAATAGGCTAACTTTCATCTACAAGCATATCTTGACACACCGAATACAGATTCGTAATTATAATATTATTACTAACATTTTGGATATTCTAACTTATATTTTAGTGCTTGCTACGAAAACTTATCATTAGATATTCTTTTCTTACTTTACTTCTTCACTTTTCAATAGGCTAACTTTCATCTACAAGCATATCTTGACACACCGAATACAGATTCGTAATTATAATATTATTACTAACATTTTGGATATTCTAACTTATATTTTAGTGCTTGCTACGAAAACTTATCATTAGATATTCTTTTCTTACTTTACTTCTTCACTTTTCAATAGGCTAACTTTCATCTACAAGCATATCTTGACATACCGAATACAGATTCGTAATTATAATATTATTACTAACATTTTGGATATTCTAACTTATATTTTAGTGCTTGCTACGAAAACTTATCATTAGATATTCTTTTCTTACTTTACTTCTTCACTTTTCAATAGGCTAACTTTCATCTACAAGCATATCTTGACACACCGAATACAGATTCGTAATTATAATATTATTACTAACATTTTGGATATTCTAACTTATATTTTAGTGCTTGCTACGAAAACTTATCATTAGATATTCTTTTCTTACTTTACTTCTTCACTTTTCAATAGGCTAACTTTCATCTACAAGCATATCTTGACACACCGAATACAGATTCGTAATTATAATATTATTACTAACATTTTGGATATTCTAACTTATATTTTAGTGCTTGCTACGAAAACTTATCATTAGATATTCTTTTCTTACTTTACTTCTTCACTTTTCAATAGGCTAACTTTCATCTACAAGCATATCTTGACATACCGAATACAGATTCGTAATTATAATATTATTACTAACATTTTGGATATTCTAACTTATATTTTATTGCTTGCTACGAAAACTTATCATTAGATATTCTTTTCTTACTTTACTTCTTCACTTTTCAATAGGCTAACTTTCATCTACAAGCATATCTTGACACACCGAATACAGATTCGTAATTATAATATTATTACTAACATTTTGGATATTCTAACTTATATTTTAGTGCTTGCTACGAAAACTTATCATTAGATATTCTTTTCTTACTTTACTTCTTCACTTTTCAATAGGCTAACTTTCATCTACAAGCATATCTTGACACACCGAATACAGATTCGTAATTATAATATTATTACTAACATTTTGGATATTCTAACTTATATTTTAGTGCTTGCTACGAAAACTTATCATTAGATATTCTTTTCTTACTTTACTTCTTCACTTTTCAATAGGCTAACTTTCATCTACAAGCATATCTTGACATACCGAATACAGATTCGTAATTATAATATTATTACTAACATTTTGGATATTCTAACTTATATTTTAGTGCTTGCTACGAAAACTTATCATTAGATATTCTTTTCTTACTTTACTTCTTCACTTTTCAATAGGCTAACTTTCATCTACAAGCATATCTTGACACACCGAATACAGATTCGTAATTATAATATTATTACTAACATTTTGGATATTCTAACTTATATTTTATTGCTTGCTACGAAAACTTATCATTAGATATTCTTTTCTTACTTTACTTCTTCACTTTTCAATAGGCTAACTTTCATCTACAAGCATATCTTGACACACCGAATACAGATTCGTAATTATAATATTATTACTAACATTTTGGATATTCTAACTTATATTTTATTGCTTGCTACGAAAACTTATCATTAGATATTCTTTTCTTACTTTACTTCTTCACTTTTCAATAGGCTAACTTTCATCTACAAGCATATCTTGACATACCGAATACAGATTCGTAATTATAATATTATTACTAACATTTTGGATATTCTAACTTATATTTTAGTGCTTGCTACGAAAACTTATCATTAGATATTCTTTTCTTACTTTACTTCTTCACTTTTCAATAGGCTAACTTTCATCTACAAGCATATCTTGACATACCGAATACAGATTCGTAATTATAATATTATTACTAACATTTTGGATATTCTAACTTATATTTTATTGCTTGCTACGAAAACTTATCATTAGATATTCTTTTCTTACTTTACTTCTTCACTTTTCAATAGGCTAACTTTCATCTACAAGCATATCTTGACACACCGAATACAGATTCGTAATTATAATATTATTACTAACATTTTGGATATTCTAACTTATATTTTAGTGCTTGCTACGAAAACTTATCATTAGATATTCTTTTCTTACTTTACTTCTTCACTTTTCAATAGGCTAACTTTCATCTACAAGCATATCTTGACACACCGAATACAGATTCGTAATTATAATATTATTACTAACATTTTGGATATTCTAACTTATATTTTAGTGCTTGCTACGAAAACTTATCATTAGATATTCTTTTCTTACTTTACTTCTTCACTTTTCAATAGGCTAACTTTCATCTACAAGCATATCTTGACACACCGAATACAGATTCGTAATTATAATATTATTACTAACATTTTGGATATTCTAACTTATATTTTAGTGCTTGCTACGAAAACTTATCATTAGATATTCTTTTCTTACTTTACTTCTTCACTTTTCAATAGGCTAACTTTCATCTACAAGCATATCTTGACACACCGAATACAGATTCGTAATTATAATATTATTACTAACATTTTGGATATTCTAACTTATATTTTATTGCTTGCTACGAAAACTTATCATTAGATATTCTTTTCTTACTTTACTTCTTCACTTTTCAATAGGCTAACTTTCATCTACAAGCATATCTTGACACACCGAATACAGATTCGTAATTATAATATTATTACTAACATTTTGGATATTCTAACTTATATTTTATTGCTTGCTACGAAAACTTATCATTAGATATTCTTTTCTTACTTTACTTCTTCACTTTTCAATAGGCTAACTTTCATCTACAAGCATATCTTGACATACCGAATACAGATTCGTAATTATAATATTATTACTAACATTTTGGATATTCTAACTTATATTTTAGTGCTTGCTACGAAAACTTATCATTAGATATTCTTTTCTTACTTTACTTCTTCACTTTTCAATAGGCTAACTTTCATCTACAAGCATATCTTGACACACCGAATACAGATTCGTAATTATAATATTATTACTAACATTTTGGATATTCTAACTTATATTTTAGTGCTTGCTACGAAAACTTATCATTAGATATTCTTTTCTTACTTTACTTCTTCACTTTTCAATAGGCTAACTTTCATCTACAAGCATATCTTGACACACCGAATACAGATTCGTAATTATAATATTATTACTAACATTTTGGATATTCTAACTTATATTTTAGTGCTTGCTACGAAAACTTATCATTAGATATTCTTTTCTTACTTTACTTCTTCACTTTTCAATAGGCTAACTTTCATCTACAAGCATATCTTGACATACCGAATACAGATTCGTAATTATAATATTATTACTAACATTTTGGATATTCTAACTTATATTTTAGTGCTTGCTACGAAAACTTATCATTAGATATTCTTTTCTTACTTTACTTCTTCACTTTTCAATAGGCTAACTTTCATCTACAAGCATATCTTGACACACCGAATACAGATTCGTAATTATAATATTATTACTAACATTTTGGATATTCTAACTTATATTTTAGTGCTTGCTACGAAAACTTATCATTAGATATTCTTTTCTTACTTTACTTCTTCACTTTTCAATAGGCTAACTTTCATCTACAAGCATATCTTGACACACCGAATACAGATTCGTAATTATAATATTATTACTAACATTTTGGATATTCTAACTTATATTTTAGTGCTTGCTACGAAAACTTATCATTAGATATTCTTTTCTTACTTTACTTCTTCACTTTTCAATAGGCTAACTTTCATCTACAAGCATATCTTGACACACCGAATACAGATTCGTAATTATAATATTATTACTAACATTTTGGATATTCTAACTTATATTTTAGTGCTTGCTACGAAAACTTATCATTAGATATTCTTTTCTTACTTTACTTCTTCACTTTTCAATAGGCTAACTTTCATCTACAAGCATATCTTGACATACCGAATACAGATTCGTAATTATAATATTATTACTAACATTTTGGATATTCTAACTTATATTTTAGTGCTTGCTACGAAAACTTATCATTAGATATTCTTTTCTTACTTTACTTCTTCACTTTTCAATAGGCTAACTTTCATCTACAAGCATATCTTGACACACCGAATACAGATTCGTAATTATAATATTATTACTAACATTTTGGATATTCTAACTTATATTTTATTGCTTGCTACGAAAACTTATCATTAGATATTCTTTTCTTACTTTACTTCTTCACTTTTCAATAGGCTAACTTTCATCTACAAGCATATCTTGACACACCGAATACAGATTCGTAATTATAATATTATTACTAACATTTTGGATATTCTAACTTATATTTTAGTGCTTGCTACGAAAACTTATCATTAGATATTCTTTTCTTACTTTACTTCTTCACTTTTCAATAGGCTAACTTTCATCTACAAGCATATCTTGACACACCGAATACAGATTCGTAATTATAATATTATTACTAACATTTTGGATATTCTAACTTATATTTTAGTGCTTGCTACGAAAACTTATCATTAGATATTCTTTTCTTACTTTACTTCTTCACTTTTCAATAGGCTAACTTTCATCTACAAGCATATCTTGACACACCGAATACAGATTCGTAATTATAATATTATTACTAACATTTTGGATATTCTAACTTATATTTTAGTGCTTGCTACGAAAACTTATCATTAGATATTCTTTTCTTACTTTACTTCTTCACTTTTCAATAGGCTAACTTTCATCTACAAGCATATCTTGACATACCGAATACAGATTCGTAATTATAATATTATTACTAACATTTTGGATATTCTAACTTATATTTTAGTGCTTGCTACGAAAACTTATCATTAGATATTCTTTTCTTACTTTACTTCTTCACTTTTCAATAGGCTAACTTTCATCTACAAGCATATCTTGACACACCGAATACAGATTCGTAATTATAATATTATTACTAACATTTTGGATATTCTAACTTATATTTTAGTGCTTGCTACGAAAACTTATCATTAGATATTCTTTTCTTACTTTACTTCTTCACTTTTCAATAGGCTAACTTTCATCTACAAGCATATCTTGACACACCGAATACAGATTCGTAATTATAATATTATTACTAACATTTTGGATATTCTAACTTATATTTTAGTGCTTGCTACGAAAACTTATCATTAGATATTCTTTTCTTACTTTACTTCTTCACTTTTCAATAGGCTAACTTTCATCTACAAGCATATCTTGACACACCGAATACAGATTCGTAATTATAATATTATTACTAACATTTTGGATATTCTAACTTATATTTTAGTGCTTGCTACGAAAACTTATCATTAGATATTCTTTTCTTACTTTACTTCTTCACTTTTCAATAGGCTAACTTTCATCTACAAGCATATCTTGACACACCGAATACAGATTCGTAATTATAATATTATTACTAACATTTTGGATATTCTAACTTATATTTTAGTGCTTGCTACGAAAACTTATCATTAGATATTCTTTTCTTACTTTACTTCTTCACTTTTCAATAGGCTAACTTTCATCTACAAGCATATCTTGACATACCGAATACAGATTCGTAATTATAATATTATTACTAACATTTTGGATATTCTAACTTATATTTTAGTGCTTGCTACGAAAACTTATCATTAGATATTCTTTTCTTACTTTACTTCTTCACTTTTCAATAGGCTAACTTTCATCTACAAGCATATCTTGACACACCGAATACAGATTCGTAATTATAATATTATTACTAACATTTTGGATATTCTAACTTATATTTTAGTGCTTGCTACGAAAACTTATCATTAGATATTCTTTTCTTACTTTACTTCTTCACTTTTCAATAGGCTAACTTTCATCTACAAGCATATCTTGACACACCGAATACAGATTCGTAATTATAATATTATTACTAACATTTTGGATATTCTAACTTATATTTTATTGCTTGCTACGAAAACTTATCATTAGATATTCTTTTCTTACTTTACTTCTTCACTTTTCAATAGGCTAACTTTCATCTACAAGCATATCTTGACACACCGAATACAGATTCGTAATTATAATATTATTACTAACATTTTGGATATTCTAACTTATATTTTAGTGCTTGCTACGAAAACTTATCATTAGATATTCTTTTCTTACTTTACTTCTTCACTTTTCAATAGGCTAACTTTCATCTACAAGCATATCTTGACATACCGAATACAGATTCGTAATTATAATATTATTACTAACATTTTGGATATTCTAACTTATATTTTAGTGCTTGCTACGAAAACTTATCATTAGATATTCTTTTCTTACTTTACTTCTTCACTTTTCAATAGGCTAACTTTCATCTACAAGCATATCTTGACATACCGAATACAGATTCGTAATTATAATATTATTACTAACATTTTGGATATTCTAACTTATATTTTAGTGCTTGCTACGAAAACTTATCATTAGATATTCTTTTCTTACTTTACTTCTTCACTTTTCAATAGGCTAACTTTCATCTACAAGCATATCTTGACACACCGAATACAGATTCGTAATTATAATATTATTACTAACATTTTGGATATTCTAACTTATATTTTAGTGCTTGCTACGAAAACTTATCATTAGATATTCTTTTCTTACTTTACTTCTTCACTTTTCAATAGGCTAACTTTCATCTACAAGCATATCTTGACACACCGAATACAGATTCGTAATTATAATATTATTACTAACATTTTGGATATTCTAACTTATATTTTAGTGCTTGCTACGAAAACTTATCATTAGATATTCTTTTCTTACTTTACTTCTTCACTTTTCAATAGGCTAACTTTCATCTACAAGCATATCTTGACATACCGAATACAGATTCGTAATTATAATATTATTACTAACATTTTGGATATTCTAACTTATATTTTAGTGCTTGCTACGAAAACTTATCATTAGATATTCTTTTCTTACTTTACTTCTTCACTTTTCAATAGGCTAACTTTCATCTACAAGCATATCTTGACACACCGAATACAGATTCGTAATTATAATATTATTACTAACATTTTGGATATTCTAACTTATATTTTAGTGCTTGCTACGAAAACTTATCATTAGATATTCTTTTCTTACTTTACTTCTTCACTTTTCAATAGGCTAACTTTCATCTACAAGCATATCTTGACACACCGAATACAGATTCGTAATTATAATATTATTACTAACATTTTGGATATTCTAACTTATATTTTAGTGCTTGCTACGAAAACTTATCATTAGATATTCTTTTCTTACTTTACTTCTTCACTTTTCAATAGGCTAACTTTCATCTACAAGCATATCTTGACACACCGAATACAGATTCGTAATTATAATATTATTACTAACATTTTGGATATTCTAACTTATATTTTAGTGCTTGCTACGAAAACTTATCATTAGATATTCTTTTCTTACTTTACTTCTTCACTTTTCAATAGGCTAACTTTCATCTACAAGCATATCTTGACATACCGAATACAGATTCGTAATTATAATATTATTACTAACATTTTGGATATTCTAACTTATATTTTAGTGCTTGCTACGAAAACTTATCATTAGATATTCTTTTCTTACTTTACTTCTTCACTTTTCAATAGGCTAACTTTCATCTACAAGCATATCTTGACACACCGAATACAGATTCGTAATTATAATATTATTACTAACATTTTGGATATTCTAACTTATATTTTAGTGCTTGCTACGAAAACTTATCATTAGATATTCTTTTCTTACTTTACTTCTTCACTTTTCAATAGGCTAACTTTCATCTACAAGCATATCTTGACATACCGAATACAGATTCGTAATTATAATATTATTACTAACATTTTGGATATTCTAACTTATATTTTAGTGCTTGCTACGAAAACTTATCATTAGATATTCTTTTCTTACTTTACTTCTTCACTTTTCAATAGGCTAACTTTCATCTACAAGCATATCTTGACACACCGAATACAGATTCGTAATTATAATATTATTACTAACATTTTGGATATTCTAACTTATATTTTATTGCTTGCTACGAAAACTTATCATTAGATATTCTTTTCTTACTTTACTTCTTCACTTTTCAATAGGCTAACTTTCATCTACAAGCATATCTTGACACACCGAATACAGATTCGTAATTATAATATTATTACTAACATTTTGGATTCGTAATTATAATATTATTACTAACATTTTGGATATTCTAACTTATATTTTAGTGCTTGCTACGAAAACTTATCATTAGATATTCTTTTCTTACTTTACTTCTTCACTTTTCAATAGGCTAACTTTCATCTACAAGCATATCTTGACACACCGAATACAGATTCGTAATTATAATATTATTACTAACATTTTGGATATTCTAACTTATATTTTAGTGCTTGCTACGAAAACTTATCATTAGATATTCTTTTCTTACTTTACTTCTTCACTTTTCAATAGGCTAACTTTCATCTACAAGCATATCTTGACACACCGAATACAGATTCGTAATTATAATATTATTACTAACATTTTGGATATTCTAACTTATATTTTAGTGCTTGCTACGAAAACTTATCATTAGATATTCTTTTCTTACTTTACTTCTTCACTTTTCAATAGGCTAACTTTCATCTACAAGCATATCTTGACACACCGAATACAGATTCGTAATTATAATATTATTACTAACATTTTGGATATTCTAACTTATATTTTAGTGCTTGCTACGAAAACTTATCATTAGATATTCTTTTCTTACTTTACTTCTTCACTTTTCAATAGGCTAACTTTCATCTACAAGCATATCTTGACACACCGAATACAGATTCGTAATTATAATATTATTACTAACATTTTGGATATTCTAACTTATATTTTAGTGCTTGCTACGAAAACTTATCATTAGATATTCTTTTCTTACTTTACTTCTTCACTTTTCAATAGGCTAACTTTCATCTACAAGCATATCTTGACATACCGAATACAGATTCGTAATTATAATATTATTACTAACATTTTGGATATTCTAACTTATATTTTAGTGCTTGCTACGAAAACTTATCATTATCTAATGATAAGTTTTCGTAGCATGCACTAAAATATAAGTTAGAATATCCAAAATGTTAGTAATAATATTATAATTACGAATCTGTATTCGGTGGAAGTGTCAAGATATGCTTGTAGATGAAAGTTAGCCTATTGAAAAGTGAAGAAGTAAAGTAAGAAAAAGAATATCTAATGATAAGTTTTCGTAGCAAGCAATAAAATATAAGTTAGAATATCCAAAATGTTAGTAATAATATTATAATTACGAATCTGTATTCGGTAGTGTCAAGATATGCTTGTAGATGAAAGTTAGCCTATTGAAAAGTGAAGAAGTAAAGTAAGAAAAGAATATCTAATGATAAGTTTTCGTAGCAAGCAATAAAATATAAGTTAGAATATCCAAAATGTTAGTAATAATATTATAATTACGAATCTGTATTCGGTATGTCAAGTTATGCTTGTAGATGAAAGTTAGCCTATTGAAAAGTGAAGAAGTAAAGTAAGAAAAGAATATCTAATGATAAGTTTTCGTAGCAAGCAATAAAATATAAGTTAGAATATCCAAAATGTTAGTAATAATATTATAATTACGAATCTGTATTCGGATGTGTCAAGATATGCTTGTAGATGAAAGTTAGCCTATTGAAAAGTGAAGAAGTAAAGTAAGAAAAGAATATCTAATGATAAGTTTTTCGTAGCAAGCAATAAAATATAAGTTAGAATATCCAAAATGTTAGTAATAATATTATAATTACGAATCTGTATTCGGTGTGTCAAAGATATGCTTGTAGATGAAAGTTAGCCTATTGAAAAGTGAAGAAGTAAAGTAAGAAAAGAATATCTAATGATAAGTTTTCGTAGCAAGCACTAAAATATAAGTTAGAATATCCAAAATGTTAGTAATAATATTATAATTACGAATCTGTATTCGGTGTGTCAAGATATGCTTGTAGATGAAAGTTAGCCTATTGAAAAGTGAAGAAGTAAAGTAAGAAAAGAATATCTAATGATAAGTTTTCGTAGCAAGCACTAAAATATAAGTTAGAATATCCAAAATGTTAGTAATAATATTATAATTACGAATCTGTATTCGGTGTGTCAAGATATGCTTGTAGATGAAAGTTAGCCTATTGAAAAGTGAAGAAGTAAAGTAAGAAAAGAATATCTAATGATAAGTTTTTCGTAGCAAGCACTAAAATATAAGTTAGAATATCCAAAATGTTAGTAATTATATTATAATTACGAATCTGTATTCGGTGTGTCAAGATATGCTTGTAGATGAAAGTTAGGCCTATAGAAAAGTGAAGAAGTAAAGTAAGAAAGTAAATCTAATGATAAGTTTTCGTAGCAAGCACTAAAATATAAGTTAGAATATCCAAAATGTTAGTAATAATATAATAATTACGAATCTGTATTCGGTTTGTCAAGATATGCTTGTAAGATGAAAGTTAGCCTATAGAAAAGTGAAGAAGTAAGTAAGAAAAGTAAATCTAATGATAAGTTTTCGTAGCAAGCACTAAATATAAGTTAGAATATCCAAAATGTTAGTAATAATATAATAATTACGAATCTGTATTCGGTTTGTCAAGATATGCTTGTAGATGAAAGTTAGCCTATAGAAAAGTGAAGAAGTAAAGTAAGAAAAGTAAATCTAATGATATGTTTTCGTAGCAAGCACATAAATATAAGTTAGAATATCACAAAATGTTAGTAATAATATAATATTACGAATCTGTATTCGGTTTGTCAAGATATGCTTGTAGATGAAAGTTAGCCTATAGAAAAGTGAAGAAGTAAAGTAAGAAAAGTAAATCTTATGATAAGTTTTCGTAGCCAAGCACTAAAATATAAGTTAGAATATCCAAAATGTTAGTAATAATATAATAATTACGAATCTGTATTCGGTTTGTCAAGATATGCTTGTAGATGAAAGTTAGCCTATAGAAAAGTGAAGAAGTAAAGTAAGAAAAGTAAATCTAATGATAAGTTTTCGTAGCAAGCACTAAAATATAAGTTAGAATATCCAAAATGTTAGTAATAATATAATAATTACGAATCTGTATTCGGTTTGTCAAGATATGCTTGTAGATGAAAGTTAGCCTATAGAAAAGTGAAGAAGTAAAGTAAGGAAAAGTAAATCTAATGATAAGTTTTCGTAGCAAGCACTAAAATATAAGTTAGAATATCCAAAATGTTAGTAATAATGTCACAATTACGAATCTGTATTCGGTTTGTCAAGATATGCTTGTAGATGAAAGTTAGCCTATAGAAAAGTGAAGAAGGTAAAGTAAGAAAAGTAAATCTAATGATAAGTTTTCGTAGCAAGCACTAAAATATAAGTTTGAATATCCAAAATGTTAGTAATAATGTCACAATTACGAATCTGTATTCGGTTTGTCAAGATATGCTTGTAGATGAAAGTTAGCCTATAGAAAAGTGAAGAAGTAAAGTAAGAAAAGTAAATCTAATGATAAGTTTTCGTAGCAAGCACTAAAATATAAGTTAGAATATCCAAAATGTTAGTAATAATGTCACAATTACGAATCTGTATTCGGTTTGTCAAGATATGCTTGTAGATGAAAGTTAGCCTATAGAAAAGTGAAGAAGTAAAGTAAGAAAAGTAAATCTAATGATAAGTTTTCGTAGCAAGCACTAAAATATAAGTTAGAATATCCAAAATGTTAGTAATAATATAATAATTACGAATCTGTATTCGGTTTGTCAAGATATGCTTGTAGATGAAGTTAGCCTATAGAAAAAGTGAAGAAGTAAAGTAAGAAAAGTAAATCTAATGATAAGTTTTCGTATGCAAGCACTAAAATATAAGTTAGAATATCCAAAAATGTTAGTAATAAATATAATAATTACGAATCTGTATTCGGTTTGTCAAGATATGCTTGTAGATGAAAGTTAGCCTATAGAAAAGTGAAGAAGTAAAGTAAGAAAAGTAAATCTAATGATAAGTTTTCGTAGCAAGCACTAAAATATAAGTTAGAATATCCAAAATGTTAGTAATAATATAATAATTACGAATCTGTATTCGGTTTTGTCAAGATATGCTTGTAGATGAAAGTTAGCCTATAGAAAAGTGAAGAAGTAAAGTAAGAAAAGTAAATCTAATGATAAGTTTTCGTAGCAAGCACTAAAATATAAGTTAGAATATCCAAAATGTTAGTAATAATGTCACATATTACGAATCTGTATTCGGTTTGTCAAGATATGGCTTGTAGATGAAAGTTAGCCTATAGAAAAGTGAAGAAGTAAAGTAAGAAAAGTAAATCTAATGATAAGTTTTCGTAGCAAGCACTAAAATATAAGTTAGAATATCCAAAATGTTAGTAATAATATAATAATTACGAATCTGTATTCGGTTTGTCAAGATATGCTTGTGATGAAAGTTAGCCTATAGAAAAGTGAAGAAGTAAAGTAAGAAAAGTAAATCTAATGATAAGTTTTCGTAGCAAGCACTAAAATATAAGTTAGAATATCCAAATGTTAGTAATATATAATAATTACGAATCTGTATTCGGTTTGTCAAGATATGCTTGTAGATGAAAGTTAGCCTATAGAAAAGTGAAAGAAGTAAAGTAAGAAAAGTAAATCTAATGATAAGTTTTCGTAGCAAGCACTAAAATATAAGTTAGAATATCCAAAATGTTAGTAATAATATAATAATTACGAATCTGTATTCGGTTTGTCAAGATATGCTTGTAGATGAAAGTTAGCCTATAGAAAAGTGAAGAAGTAAAGTAAGAAAAGTAAATCTAATGATAAGTTTTCGTAGCAAGCACTAAAATATAAGTTAGAATATCCAAAATGTTAGTAATAATATAATAATTACGAATCTGTATTCGGTTTGTCAAGATATGCTTGTAGATGAAAGTTAGCCTATAGAAAAGTGAAGAAGTAAAGTAAGAAAAGTAAATCTAATGATAAGTTTTTCGTAGCAAAGCACTAAAATATAAGTTAGAATATCCAAAATGTTAGTAATAATATAATAATTACGAATCTGTATTCGGTTTGTCAAGATATGCTTGTAGATGAAAGTTAGCCTATAGAAAAGTGAAGAAGTAAAGTAAGAAAAGTAAATCTAATGATAAGTTTTCGTTAGCAAGCACTAAAATATAAGTTAGAATATCCAAAATGTTAGTAATAATATAATAATTACGAATCTGTATTCGGCTTTGTCAAGATATGCTTGTAGATGAAAGTTAGCCTATAGAAAAGTGAAGAAGTAAAGTAAGAAAAGTAAATCTAATTGATAAGTTTTCGTAGCAAGCACTAAAATATAAGTTAGAATATCCAAAATGTTAGTAATAATATAATAATTACGATCTGTATTCGGTTTTTGTCAAGATATGCTTGTAGATGAAAGTTAGCCTATAGAAAAGTGAAGAAGTAAAGTAAGAAAAGTAAATCTAATGATAAGTTTTCGTAGCAAGCACTAAAATATAAGTTAGAATATCCAAAATGTTAGTAATAATGTCACAATTACGAATCTGTATTCGGTTTGTCAAGATATGCTTGTAGATGAAAGTTAGCCTATAGAAAAGTGAAGAAGTAAAGTAAGAAAAGTAAATCTAATGATAAGTTTTCGTAGCAAGCACTAAAATATAAGTTAGAATATCCAAAATGTTAGTAATAATGTCACAATTACGAATCTGTATTCGGTTTTGTCAAGATATGCTTGTAGATGAAAGTTAGCCTATAGAAAAGTGAAGAAGTAAAGTAAGAAAAGTAAATCTAATGATAAGTTTTCGTAGCAAGCACTAAAATATAAGTTAGAATATCCAAAATGTTAGTAATAATATAATAATTTCGAATCTGTATTCGGTTTGTCAAGATATGCTTGTAGATGAAAGTTAGCCTATAGAAAAGTGAAGAAGTAAAGTAAGAAAAGTAAATCTAATGATAAGTTTTCGTAGCAAGCACTAAAATATAAGTTAGAATATCCAAAATGTTAGTAATAATATAATAATTACGAATCTGTATTCGGTTTTGTCCAAGATATGCTTGTAGATGAAAGTTAGCCTATAGAAAAGTGAAGAAGTAAAGTAAGGAAAAGTAAATCTAATGATAAGTTTTCGTAGCAAGCACTAAAATATAAGTTAGAATATCCAAAATGTTAGTAATAATATAATAATTACGAATCTGTATTCGGTTTGTCAAGATATGCTTGTAGATGAAAGTTAGCCTATAGAAAAGTGAAGAAGTAAAGTAAGAAAAGTAAATCTAATGATAAGTTTTCGTAGCAAGCACTAAAATATAAGTTAGAATATCCAAAATGTTAGTAATAATATAATAATTACGAATCTGTATTCGTTTGTCAAGATATGCTTGTAGATGAAAGTTAGCCTATAGAAAAGTGAAGAAGTAAAGTAAGAAAAGTAAATCTAATGATAAGTTTTCGTAGCAAGCACTAAAATATAAGTATAGAATATCCAAAATGTTAGTAATAATATAATAATTACGAATCTGTATTCGGTTTGTCAAGATATGCTTGTAGATGAAAGTTAGCCTATAGAAAAGTGAAGAAGTAAAGTAAGAAAAGTAAATCTAATGATAAGTTTTCGTAGCAAGCACTAAAATATAAGTTAGAATATCCAAAATGTTAGTAATAATATAATAATTACGAATCTGTATTCGGTTTGTCAAGATATGCTTGTAGATGAAAGTTAGCCTATAGAAAAGTGAAGAAGTAAAGTAAGAAAAGTAAATCTAATGATAAGTTTTCGTAGGCAAGCACTAAAATATAAGTTAGAATATCCAAAATGTTAGTAATAATATAATAATTACGAATCTGTATTCGGTTTGTCAAGATATGCTTGTAGATGAAAGTTAGCCTATAGAAAAGTGAAGAAGTACAGTAAGAAAAGTAAATCTAATGATAAGTTTTCGTAGCAAGCACTAAAATATAAGTTAGAATATCAAAATGTTAGTAATAATATAATAATTACGAATCTGTATTCGGTTTGTCAAGATATGCTTGTAGATGAAAAGTTAGCCTATAGAAAAGTGAAGAAGTAAAGTAAGAAAAGTAAATCTAATGATAAGTTTTCGTAGGCAAGCACTAAAATATAAGTTAGAATATCCAAAATGTTAGTAATAATATAATAATTACGAATCTGTATTCGGTTTGTCAAGATATGCTTGTAGATGAAAGTTAGCCTATAGAAAAGTGAAGAAGTAAAGTAAGAAAAGTAAATCTAATGATAAGTTTTCGTAGCAAGCACTAAAATATAAGTTAGAATATCCAAAATGTTAGTAATAATATAATAATTACGAATCTGTATTCGGTTTTGTCAAGATATGCTTGTAGATGAAAGTTAGCCTATAGAAAAGTGAAGAAGTAAAGTAAGAAAAGTAAATCTAATGATAAGTTTTCGTAGCAAGCACTAAAATATAAGTTAGAATATCCAAAATGTTAGTAATAATATAATAATTACGAATCTGTATTCGGTTTGTCAAGATATGCTTGTAGATGAAAGTTAGCCTATAGAAAAGTGAAGAAGTAAAGTAAGAAAAGTAAATCTAATGATAAGTTTTCGTAGCAAGCACTAAAATATAAGTTAGAATATCCAAATGTTAGTAATAATATAATAATTACGAATCTGTATTCGGTTTGTCAAGATATGCTTGTAGATGAAAGTTAGCCTATAGAAAAGTGAAGAAGTAAAGTAAGAAAAGTAAATCTAATGATAAGTTTTCGTAGCAAGCACTAAAATATAAGTTAGAATATCCAAAATGTTAGTAATAATATAATAATTACGAATCTGTATTCGGTTTGTCAAGATATGCTTGTAGATGAAAGTTAGCCTATAGAAAAGTGAAGAAGTAAAGTAAGAAAAGTAAATCTAATGATAAGTTTTCGTAGCAAAGCACTAAAATATAAGTTAGAATATCCAAAATGTTAGTAATAATATAATAATTACGAATCTGTATTCGGTTTGTCAAGATATGCTTGTAGATGAAAGTTAGCCTATAGAAAAGTGAAGAAGTAAAGTAAGAAAAGTAAATCTAATGATAAGTTTTCGTAGCAAGCACTAAAATATAAGTTAGAATATCCAAAATGTTAGTAATAATATAATAATTACGAATCTGTATTCGGTTTTGTCAAGATATGCTTGTAGATGAAAGTTAGCCTATAGAAAAGTGAAGAAGTAAGTAAGAAAAGTAAATCTAATGATAAGTTTTCGTAGCAAGCACTAAAATATAAGTTAGAATATCCAAAATGTTAGTAATAATGTAACAATTACGAATCTGTATTCGGTTTGTCAAGATATGCTTGTAGATGAAAGTTAGCCTATAGAAAAGTGAAGAAGTAAAGTAAGAAAAGTAAATCTAATGATAAGTTTTCGTAGCAAGCACTAAAATATAAGTTAGAATATCCAAAATGTTAGTAATAATGTCACAATTACGAATCTGTATTCGGTTTGTCAAGATATGCTTGTAGATGAAAGTTAGCCTATAGAAAAGTGAAGAATGTAAAGTAAGAAAAGTAAATCTAATGATAAGTTTTCGTAGCAAGCACTAAAATATAAGTTAGAATATCCAAAATGTTAGTAAATAATATAATAATTACGAATCTGTATTCGGTTTGTCAAGATATGCTTGTAGATGAAAGTTAGCCTATAGAAAAGTGAAGAAGTAAAGTAAGAAAAGTAAATCTAATGATAAGTTTTCGTAGCAAGCACTAAAATATAAGTTAGAATATCCAAAAAGTTAGTAATAATGTCACAATTACGAATCTGTATTCGGTTTGTCAAGATATGCTTGTAGATGAAAGTTAGCCTATAGAAAAGTGAAGAAGTAAAGTAAGAAAAGTAAATCTAATGATAAGTTTTCGTAGCAAGCACTAAAATATAAGTTAGAATATCCAAAATGTTAGTAATAATGTCACAATTACGAATCTGTATTCGGTTTGTCAAGATATGCTTGTAGATGAAAGTTAGCCTATAGAAAAGTGAAGAAGTAAAGTAAGAAAAGTAAATCTAATGATAAGTTTTCGTAGCAAGCACTAAAATATAAGTTAGATATCCAAAATGTTAGTAATAATATAATAATTACGAATCTGTATCGGTTTGTCAAGATATGCTTGTAGATGAAAGTTAGCCTATAGAAAAGTGAAGAAGTAAAGTAAGAAAAGTAAATCTAATGATAAGTTTTCGTAGCAAGCACTAAAATATAAGTTAGAATATCCAAAATTGTTAGTAATAATGTCATCAATTACGAATCTGTATTCGGTTTGTCAAGATATGCTTGTAGATGAAAGTTAGCCTATAGAAAAGTGAAGAAGTAAAGTAAGAAAAGTAAATCTAATGATAAGTTTTCGTAGCAAGCACTAAAATATAAGTTAGAATATCCAAAATGTTAGTAATAATGTCACAATTACGAATCTGTATTCGGTTTGTCAAGATATGCTTGTAGATGAAAGTTAGCCTATAGAAAAGTGAAGAAGTAAAGTAAGAAAAGTAAATCTAATGATAAGTTTTCGTAGCAAGCACTAAAATATAAGTTAGAATATCCAAAATGTTAGTAATAATATAATAATTACGAATCTGTATTCGGTTTGTCAAGATATGCTTGTAGATGAAAGTTAGCCTATAGAAAAGTGAAGAAGTAAAGTAAGAAAAGTAAATCTAATGATAAGTTTTCGTAGCAAGCACTAAAATATAAGTTAGAATATCCAAATTGTTAGTAATAATGTCACAATTACGAATCTGTATTCGGTTTGTCAAGATATGCTTGTAGATGAAAGTTAGCCTATAGAAAAGTGAAGAAGTAAAGTAAGAAAAGTAAATCTAATGATAAGTTTTCGTAGCAAGCACTAAAATATAAGTTAGAATATCCAAAATGTTAGTAATAATGTCACAATTACGAATCTGTATTCGGTTTTGTCAAGATATGCTTGTAGATGAAAGTTAGCCTATAGAAAAGTGAAGAAGTAAAGTAAGAAAAGTAAATCTAATGATAAGTTTTCGTTAGCAAGCACTAAAATATAAGTTAGAATATCCAAAATGTTAGTAATAATATAATAATACGAATCTGTATTCGGTTTGTCAAGATAATGCTTGTAGATGAAAGTTAGCCTATAGAAAAGTGAAGAAGTAAAGTAAGAAAAGTAAATCTAATGATAAGTTTTCGTAGCAAGCACTAAAATATAAGTTAGAATATCCAAAATGTTAGTAATAATATAATAATTACGAATCTGTATTCGGTTTGTCAAGATATGCTTGTAGATGAAAGTTAGCCTATAGAAAAGTGAAGAAGTAAAGTAAGAAAAGTAAATCTAATGATAAGTTTTCGTAGCAAGCACTAAAATATAAGTTAGAATATCCAAAATGTTAGTAATAATATAATAATTACGAATCTGTATTCGTTTTGTCAAGATATGCTTGTAGATGAAAGTTAGCCTATAGAAAAGTGAAGAAGTAAAGTAAGAAAAGTAAATCTAATGATAAGTTTTCGTAGCAAGCACTAAAATATAAGTTAGAATATCCAAAATGTTAGTAATAATATAATAATACGAATCTGTATTCGGTTTGTCAAGATATGCTTGTAGATGAAAGTTAGCCTATAGAAAAGTGAAGAAGTAAAGTAAGAAAAGTAAATCTAATGATAAGTTTTCGTAGCAAGCACTAAAATATAAGTTAGAATATCCAAAATGTTAGTAATAATATAATAATTACGAATCTGTATTCGGTTTGTCAAGATATGCTTGTAGATGAAAGTTAGCCTATAGAAAAGTGAAGAAGTAAAGTAAGAAAAGTAAATCTAATGATAAGTTTTCGTAGCAAGCACTAAAATATAAGTTAGAATATCCAAAATGTTAGTAATAATATAATAATTACGAATCTGTATTCGGTTTGTCAAGATATGCTTGTAGATGAAAGTTAGCCTATAGAAAAGTGAAGAAGTAAAGTAAGAAAAGTAAATCTAATGATATGTTTTCGTAGCAAGCACTAAAATATAAGTTAGAATATCCAAAATGTTAGTAATAATATAATAATTACGAATCTGTATTCGGTTTGTCAAGATATGCTTGTAGATGAAAGTTAGCCTATAGAAAAGTGAAGAAGTAAAGTAAGAAAAGTAAATCTAATGATAAGTTTTCGTAGCAAGCACTAAAATATAAGTTAGAATATCCAAAATGTTAGTAATAATATAATAATTACGAATCTGTATTCGGTTTGTCAAGATATGCTTGTAGATGAAAGTTAGCCTATAGAAAAGTGAAGAAGTAAAGTAAGAAAAGTAATCTAATGATAAGTTTTCGTAGCAAGCACTAAAATATAAGTTAGAATATCCAAAATGTTAGTAATAATGTCACAATTACGAATCTGTATTCGGTTTGTCAAGATATGCTTGTAGATGAAAGTTAGCCTATAGAAAAGTGAAGAAGTAAAGTAAGAAAAGTAAATCTAATGATAAGTTTTCGTAGCAAAGCACTAAATATAAGTTAGAATATCCAAAATGTTAGTAATAATGTCACAATTTCGAATCTGTATTCGGTTTGTCAAGATATGCTTGTAGATGAAAGTTAGCCTATAGAAAAGTGAAGAAGTAAAGTAAGAAAAGTAAATCTAATGATAAGTTTTCGTAGCAAGCACTAAAATATAAGTTAGAATATCCAAAATGTTAGTAAATAATGTCACAATTACGAATTGTATTCGGTTTGTCAAGATATGCTTGTAGATGAAAGTTAGCCTATAGAAAAGTGAAGAAGTAAAGTAAGAAAAGTAAATCTAATGATAAGTTTTCGTAGCAAGCACTAAAATATTAAGTTAGAATATCCAAAATGTTAGTAATAATGTCACAATTACGAATCTGTATTCGGTTTGTCAAGATATGCTTTGAGAAGTATATAGTATTTAGAAAAGTGAAGAAGTAAAGTAAGAAAAGTAAATCTAATGATAAGTTTTCGTAGCAAGCACTAAAATATAAGTTAGAAAATCCAAAATGTTAGTAATAATGTCACAATTACGAATCTGTATTCGGTTTGTCAAGATATGCTTGTAGATGACAAGTTAGCCTATAGAAAAGTGAAGAAGTAAAGTAAGAAAAGTAAATCTAATGATAAGTTTTCGTAGCAAGCACTAAAATATAAGTTAGAATATCCAAAATGTTAGTAATTAATGTCACAATTACGAATCTGTATTCGGTTTTGTCAAGATATGCTTTGAGAAGTATTAAGTATTTAGAAAAGTGAAGAAGTAAAGTAAGAAAAGAATATCTAATGATAAGTTTTCGTAGCAAGCACTAAAATATAAGTTAGAATATCCAAAATGTTAGTAATAATATAATAATTACGAATCTGTATTCGGTTTGTCAAGATATGCTTGTAGATGAAAGTTAGCCTATAGAAAAGTGAAGAAGTAAAGTAAGAAAAGTAAATTCTAATGATAAGTTTTCGTAGCAAGCACTAAAATATAAGTTAGAATATCCAAAATGTTAGTAATAATATAATAATTACGAATCTGTATTCGGTTTGTCAAGATATGCTTGTAGATGAAATGTTAGCCTATAGAAAAGTGAAGAAGTAAAGTAAGAAAAGTAAATCTAATGATAAGTTTTCGTAGCAAGCACTAAAATATAAGTTAGAATATCCAAAATGTTAGTAATAATGTCACAATTACGAATCTGTATTCGGTTTGTCAAGATATGCTTGTAGATGAAAGTTAGCCTATAGAAAAGTGAAGAAGTAAAGTAAGAAAAAGTAAATCTAATGATAAGTTTTCGTAGCAAGCACTAAAATATAAGTTAGAATATCCAAAATGTTAGTAATAATATAATAATTACGAATCTGTATTCGGTTTGTCAAGATATGCTTGTAGATGAAAGTTAGCCTATAGAAAAGTGAAGAAGTAAAGTAAGAAAAGTAAATCTAATGATAAGTTTTCGTAGCAAGCACTAAAATATAAGTTAGAATATCCAAAATGTTAGTAATAATATAATAATTACGAATCTGTATTCGGTTTGTCAAGATATGCTTGTAGATGAAAGTTAGCCTATAGAAAAGTGAAGAAGTAAAGTAAGAAAAGTAAATCTAATGATAAGTTTTCGTAGCAAGCACTAAAATATAAGTTAGAAAATATCCAAAATGTTAGTAATAATATAATAATTACGAATCTGTATTCGGTTTGTCAAGATATGCTTGTAGATGAAAGTTAGCCTATAGAAAAGTGAAGAAGTAAAGTAAGAAAAGTAAATCTAATGATAAGTTTTCGTAGCAAGCACTAAAATATAAGTTAGAATATCCAAAATGTTAGTAATAATATAATAATTACGAATCTGTATTCGGTTTGTCAAGATATGCTTGTAGATGAAAGTTAGCCTATAGAAAAGTGAAGAAGTAAAGTAAGAAAAGTAAATCTAATGATAAGTTTTCGTAGCAAGCACTAAAATATAAGTTAGAATATCCAAAATGTTAGTAATAATGTCACAATTACGAATCTGTATTCGGTTTGTCAAGATATGCTTGTAGATGAAAGTTAGCCTATAGAAAAGTGAAGAAGTAAAGTAAGAAAAGTAAATCTAATGATAAGTTTTCGTAGCAAGCACTAAAATATAAGTTAGAATATCCAAAATGTTAGTAATAATATAATAATTACGAATCTGTATTCGGTTTGTCAAGATATGCTTGTAGATGAAAGTTAGCCTATAGAAAAGTGAAGAAGTAAAGTAAGAAAAGTAAATCTAATGATAAGTTTTCGTAGCAAGCACTAAAATATAAGTTAGAATATCCAAAATGTTAGTAATAATATAATAATTACGAATCTGTATTCGGTTTGTCAAGATATGCTTGTAGATGAAAGTTAGCCTATAGAAAAGTGAAGAAGTAAAGTAAGAAAAGTAAATCTAATGATAAGTTTTCGTAGCAAGCACTAAAATATAAGTTAGAATATCCAAAATGTTAGTAATAATATAATAATTACGAATCTGTATTCGGTTTGTCAAGATATGCTTGTAGATGAAAGTTAGCCTATAGAAAAGTGAAGAAGTAAAGTAAGAAAAGTAAATCTAATGATAAGTTTTCGTAGCAAGCACTAAAATATAAGTTAGAATATCCAAAATGTTAGTAATAATATAATAATTACGAATCTGTATTCGGTTTGTCAAGATATGCTTGTAGATGAAAGTTAGCCTATAGAAAAGTGAAGAAGTAAAGTAAGAAAAGTAAATCTAATGATAAGTTTTCGTAGCAAGCACTAAAATATAAGTTAGAATATCCAAAATGTTAGTAATAATATAATAATTACGAATCTGTATTCGGTTTGTCAAGATATGCTTGTAGATGAAAGTTAGCCTATAGAAAAGTGAAGAAGTAAAGTAAGAAAAGTAAATCTAATGATAAGTTTTCGTAGCAAGCACTAAAATATAAGTTAGAATATCCAAAATGTTAGTAATAATGTCACAATTACGAATCTGTATTCGGTTTGTCAAGATATGCTTGTAGATGAAAGTTAGCCTATAGAAAAGTGAAGAAGTAAAGTAAGAAAAGTAAATCTAATGATAAGTTTTCGTAGCAAGCACTAAAATATAAGTTAGAATATCCAAAAATGTTAGTAATAATGTCACAATTACGAATCTGTATTCGGTTTGTCAAGATATGCTTGTAGATGAAAGTTAGCCTATAGAAAAGTGAAGAAGTAAAGTAAGAAAAGTAAATCTAATGATAAGTTTTCGTAGCAAGCACTAAAATATAAGTTAGAATATCCAAAATGTTAGTAATAATATAATAATTACGATCTGTATTCGGTTTGTCAAGATATGCTTGTAGATGAAAGTTAGCCTATAGAAAAGTGAAGAAGTAAAGTAAGAAAAGTAAATCTAATGATAAGTTTTCGTAGCAAGCACTAAAATATAAGTTAGAATATCCAAAATGTTAGTAATAATATAATAATTACGAATCTGTATTCGGTTTGTCAAGATATGCTTGTAGATGAAAGTTAGCCTATAGAAAAGTGAAGAAGTAAAGTAAGAAAAGTAAATCTAATGATAAGTTTTCGTAGCAAGCACTAAAATATAAGTTAGAATATCCAAAATGTTAGTAATAATGTCACAATTACGAATCCTGTATTCGGTTTGTCAAGATATGCTTGTAGATGAAAGTTAGCCTATAGAAAAGTGAAGAAGTAAAGTAAGAAAAGTAAATCTAATGATAAGTTTTCGTAGCAAGCACTAAAATATAAGTTAGAATATCCAAAATGTTAGTAATAATGTCACAATTACGAATCTGTATTCGGTTTGTCAAGATATGCTTGTAGATGAAAGTTAGCCTATAGAAAAGTGAAGAAGTAAAGTAAGAAAAGTAAATCTAATGATAAGTTTTCGTAGCAAGCACTAAAATATAAGTTAGAATACCAAAATGTTAGTAATAATATAATAATTACGAATCTGTATTCGGTTTGTCAAGATATGCTTGTAGATGAAAGTTAGCCTATAGAAAAGTGAAGAAGTAAAGTAAGAAAAGTAAATCTAATGATAAGTTTTCGTAGCAAGCACTAAAATATAAGTTAGAATATCCAAAATGTTAGTAATAATATAATAATTACGAATCTGTATTCGGTTTGTCAAGATATGCTTGTAGATGAAAGTTAGCCTATAGAAAAGTGAAGAAGTAAAGTAAGAAAAGTAAATCTAATGATAAGTTTTCGTAGCAAGCACTAAAATATAAGTTAGAATATCCAAAATGTTAGTAATAATGTCACAATTACGAATCTGTATTCGTTTGTCAAGATATGCTTGTAGATGAAAGTTAGCCTATAGAAAAGTGAAGAAGTAAAGTAAGAAAAGTAAATCTAATGATAAGTTTTCGTAGCAAGCACTAAAATATAAGTTAGAATATCCAAAATGTTAGTAATAATATAATAATTACGAATCTGTATTCGGTTTGTCAAGATATGCTTGTAGATGAAAGTTAGCCTATAGAAAAGTGAAGAAGTAAAGTAAGAAAAGTAAATCTAATGATAAGTTTTCGTAGCAAGCACTAAAATATAAGTTAGAATATCCAAAATGTTAGTAATAATATAATAATTACGAATCTGTATTCGGTTTGTCAAGATATGCTTTGAGAAGTAATAAGTATTTAGAAAAGTGAAGAAGTAAAGTAAGAAAAGAAGGTAGAGTTTCAGTTTAAAGGAGTATGCTTTGAGAAGTAATAAGTATTTAGAAAAGTGAAGAAGTAAAGTAAGAAAAGAATATCTAATGATAAGTTTTCGTAGCAAGCACTAAAATATAAATAAGAATATCCAAAATGTTAGTTATAATGTCACAATTACGAATCTGTATTCGGTTTGTCAAGATATGCTTTGAGAAGTAATAAGTATTTAGAAAAGTGAAGAAGTAAAGTAAGAAAAGAGGTAGAGTTTCAGTTTAAAGGAGTATGCTTTGAGAAGTAATAAGTATTTAGACAAGTGAAGAAGTAAAAGAAGAAAAGAAGGTAGAGTTTCAGTTTAAAGGAGTATGCTTTGAGAAGTAATAAGTATTTAGAAAAGTGAAGAAGTAAAGTAAGAAAAGAATATCTAATGATAAGTTTTCGTAGCAAGCACTAAAATATAAATAAGAATATCCAAAATGTTAGTTATAATGTCACAATTACGAATCTGTATTCGGTTTGTCAAGATATGCTTGTAGATGAAAGTTAGCCTATAGAAAAGTGAAGAAGTAAAGTAAGAAAAGTAAATCTAATGATAAGTTTTCGTAGCAAGCACTAAAATATAAGTTAGAATATCCAAAATGTTAGTAATAATGTCACAATTACGAATCTGTATTCGGTTTGTCAAGATATGCTTGTAGATGAAAGTTAGCCTATAGAAAAGTGAAGAAGTAAGTAAGAAAAGTAAATCTAATGATAAGTTTTCGTAGCAAGCACTAAAATATAAGTTAGAATATCCAAAATGTTAGTAATAATGTCACAATTACGAATCTGTATTCGGTTTGTCAAGATATGCTTGTAGATGAAAGTTAGCCTATAGAAAAGTGAAGAAGTAAAGTAAGAAAAGTAAATCTAATGATAAGTTTTCGTAGCAAGCACTAAAATATAAGTTAGAATATCCAAAATGTTAGTAATAATATAATAATTACGAATCTGTATTCGGTTTGTCAAGATATGCTTGTAGATGAAAGTTAGCCTATAGAAAAGTGAAGAAGTAAAGTAAGAAAAGTAAATCTAATGATAAGTTTTCGTAGCAAGCACTAAATATAAGTTAGAATATCCAAAATGTTAGTAATAATGTCACAATTACGAATCTGTATTCGGTTTGTCAAGATATGCTTGTAGATGAAAGTTAGCCTATAGAAAAGTGAAGAAGTAAAGTAAGAAAAGTAAATCTAATGATAAGTTTTCGTAGCAAGCACTAAAATATAAGTTAGAATATCCAAAATGTTAGTAATAATATAATAATTACGAATCTGTATTCGGTTTGTCAAGATATGCTTGTAGATGAAAGTTAGCCTATAGAAAAGTGAAGAAAGTAAAGTAAGAAAAGTAAATCTAATGATAAGTTTTCGTAGCAAGCACTAAAATATAAGTTAGAATATCCAAAATGTTAGTAATAATATAATAATTACGAATCTGTATTCGGTTTGTCAAGATATGCTTGTAGATGAAAGTTAGCCTATAGAAAAGTGAAGAAGTAAAGTAAGAAAAGTAAATCTAATGATAAGTTTTCGTAGCAAGCACTAAATATAAGTTAGAATATCCAAAATGTTAGTAATAATATAATAATTACGAATCTGTATTCGGTTTGTCAAGATATGCTTGTAGATGAAAGTTAGCCTATAGAAAAGTGAAGAAGTAAAGTAAGAAAAGTAAATCTAATGATAAGTTTTCGTAGCAAGCACTAAAATATAAGTTAGAATATCACAAAATGTTAGTAATAATATAATAATTACGAATCTGTATTCGGTTTGTCAAGATATGCTTGTAGATGAAAGTTAGCCTATAGAAAAGTGAAGAAGTAAAGTAAGAAAAGTAAATCTAATGATAAGTTTTCGTAGCAAGCACTAAAATATAAGTTAGAATATCCAAAATGTTAGTAATAATATAATAATTACGAATCTGTATCGGTTTGTCAAGATATGCTTGTAGATGAAAGTTAGCCTATAGAAAAGTGAAGAAGTAAAGTAAGAAAAGTAAATCTAATGATAAGTTTTCGTAGCAAGCCTAAAATATAAGTTAGAATATCCAAAATGTTAGTAATAATGTCACAATTACGAATCTGTATTCGGTTTGTCAAGATATGCTTGTAGATGAAAGTTAGCCTATAGAAAAGTGAAGAAGTAAAGTAAGAAAAGTAAATCTAATGATAAGTTTTCGTAGCAAGCACTAAATATAAGTTAGAATATCCAAAATGTTAGTAATAATATAATAATTACGAATCTGTATTCGGTTTGTCAAGATATGCTTGTAGATGAAAGTTAGCCTATAGAAAAGTGAAGAAGTAAAGTAAGAAAAGTAAATCTAATGATAAGTTTTCGTAGCAAGCACTAAAATATAAGTTAGAATATCCAAAATGTTAGTAATAATATAATAATTACGAATCTGTATTCGGTTTGTCAAGATATGCTTGTAGATGAAAGTTAGCCTATAGAAAAGTGAAGAAGTAAAGTAAGAAAAGTAAATCTAATGATAAGTTTTCGTAGCAAGCACTAAAATATAAGTTAGAATATCCAAAATGTTAGTAATAATGTCACAATTACGAATCTGTATTCGGTTTTGTCAAGATATGCTTGTAGATGAAAGTTAGCCTATAGAAAAGTGAAGAAGTAAAGTAAGAAAAGTAAATCTAATGATAAGTTTTCGTAGCAAGCACTAAAATATAAGTTAGAATATCCAAAATGTTAGTAATAATGTCACAATTACGAATCTGTATTCGGTTTGTCAAGATATGCTTTGAGAAGTATTAAGGTATTTAGAAAAGTGAAGAAGTAAAGTAAGAAAAGTAAATCTAATGATAAGTTTCGTAGCAAGCACTAAAATATAAGTTAGAATATCCAAAATGTTAGTAATAATATAATAATTACGAATCTGTATTCGGTTTGTCAAGATATGCTTGTAGATGAAAGTTAGCCTATAGAAAAGTGAAGAAGTAAAGTAAGAAAAGTAAATCTAATGATAAGTTTTCGTAGCAAGCACTAAAATATAAGTTAGAATATCCAAAATGTTAGTAATAATATAATAATACGAATCTGTATTCGGTTTGTCAAGATATGCTTGTAGATGAAAGTTAGCCTATAGAAAAGTGAAGAAGTAAAGTAAGAAAAGTAAATCTAATGATAAGTTTTCGTAGCAAGCACTAAAATATAAGTTAGAATATCCAAAATGTTAGTAATAATGTCAAAATTACGAATCTGTATTCGGTTTGTCAAGATATTGCTTGTAGATGAAAGTTAGCCTATAGAAAAGTGAAGAAGTAAAGTAAGAAAAGTAAATCTAATGATAAGTTTTCGTAGCAAGCACTAAAATATAAGTTAGAATATCCAAAATGTTAGTAAATAATATAATAATTACGAATCTGTATTCGGTTTGTCAAGATATGCTTGTAGATGAATGTTAGCCCTATAGAAAAGTGAAGAAGTAAAGTAAGAAAAGTAAATCTATTGATAAGTTTTCGTAGCAAGCACTAAAATATAAGTTAGAATATCCAAAATGTTAGTAATAATATAATAATTACGAATCTGTATCGGTTTGTCAAGATATGCTTGTAGATGAAAGTTAGCCTATAGAAAAGTGAAGAAGTAAAGTAAGAAAAGTAAATCTAATGATAAGTTTTCGTAGCAAGCACTAAAATATAAGTTAGAATATCCAAAATGTTAGTAATAATATATAATTACGAATCTGTATTCGGTTTTGTCAAGATATGCTTGTAGATGAAAGTTAGCCTATAGAAAAGTGAAGAAGTAAAGTAAGAAAAGTAAATCTAATGATAAGTTTTCGTAGCAAGCACTAAAATATAAGTTAGAATATCCAAAATGTTAGTATAATATAATAATTACGAATCTGTATTCGGTTTGTCAAGATATGCTTGTAGATGAAAGTTAGCCTATAGAAAAGTGAAGAAGTAAAGGTAAGAAAAGTAAATCTAATGATAAGTTTTCGTAGCAAGCACTAAAATATAAGTTAGAATATCCAAAATGTTAGTAATAATATAATAATTACGAATCTGTATTCGGTTTGTCAAGATATGCTTGTAGATGAAAGTTAGCCTATAGAAAAGTGAAGAAGTAAAGTAAGAAAAGTAATCTAATGATAAGTTTTCGTAGCAAGCACTAAAATATAAGTTAGAATATCCAAAATGTTAGTAATAATATAATAATTACGAATCTGTATTCGGTTTGTCAAGATATGCTTGTAGATGAAAGTTAGCCTATAGAAAAGTGAAGAAGTAAAGTAAGAAAAGTAAATCTAATGATAAGTTTTCGTAGCAAGCACTAAAATATAAGTTAGAATATCCTAAATGTTTAGTAATATGTCACAATTACGAATCAGTATTCGGTTTGTCAAGATATGCTTGGTAGATGAAAGTTAGCCTATAGAAAAGTGAAGAAGTAAAGTAAGAAAAGTAAATCTAATGATAAGTTTTCGTAGCAAGCACTAAAATATAAGTTAGAATATCCAAAATGTTAGTAATAATGTCACAATTACGAATCTGTATTCGGTTTGTCAAGATATGCTTTGTGAAGTATAAGTATTTAGAAAAGTGAAGAAGTAAAGTAAGAAAAGTAAATCTAATGATAAGTTTTCGTAGCAAGCACTAAAATATAGTTAGAATATCCAAAATGTTAGTATAATATAATAATACGAATCTGTATTCGGTTTGTACAAGATATGCTTGTAGATGAATGGTAGCTATAGAAAAGTGAAGAAAGTAAAAGTAAGAAAAGTAAATCTAATGATAAGTTTTCGTAGCAAGCACTAAAAATATAAGTTAGAATATCCAAAATGTTAGTAATAATATTAATAATACGAATCTGTATTCGGTTTGTCAAGATATGCTTGTAGATGAAAGTTAGCCTATAGAAAAGTGAAGAAGTAAAAGTAAGAAAAGTAAATCTAATGATAAGTTTTCGTAGCAAGCACTAAAATATAAGTTAGAATATCCAAAATGTTAGTAATAATGTCACAAATTACGAATCTGTATTCGGTTTGTCAGATATGCTTGTAGATGAAAGTTAGCCTATAGAAAAGTGATGAAGTAAAGTAGAAAAGTAAATCTAATGATAAGTTTTCGTAGCAAGCACTAAAATATAAGTTAGAATATCCAAAATGTTTTAGTAATAATATACTAATTACGAATCTGTATTCGGTTTGTCAAGATATGCTTGTAGATGAAAGTTGCCTATAGAAAAGTGAAGAAGTAAAGTAAGAAAAGTAAATCTAATGATAAGTTTTCGTAGCAAGCACTAAAATTTAAGTTAGAATATCCAAATGTTAGTAATAATATAATAATTTACGAATCTGTATTCGGTTTTGTCCAAGATATGCTTGTAGATTGAAAGTTAGCTATAGAAAAG
>CAMPDV010005878.1:0-27584 GCA_946699065.1 Loxodes magnus | reverse complement strand
ATTTAGAAAAGTGAAGAAGTAAAGTAAGAAAAGTAGATAGAATTTAGTTTTAAAAGTAAGCTTTGAGATAAAATAAGTATTTAGAAAAGTGAAGAAGTAAAGTAAGAAAAGAAGATAGATCTTCAGTTTTAAAAGTAAGCTTTGAGATGAAAGAAGTATTTAGAAAATTGAAGAAGTAAAGTAAGAAAAGAAGATAGATCTTCAGTTTTAAAAGTAAGCTTTGAGAAGTAATAAGTATTTAGAAAAGTGAAGAAGTAAAGTAAGAAAAGAAGATAGAATTTCAGTTTTAAAAGTAAGCTTTGAGATAAAATAAGTATTTAGAAAAGTGAAGAAGTAAAGTAAGAAAAGAAGATAGAATTTCAGTTTTAAAAGTAAGCTTTGAGAAGTAATAAGTATTTAGAAAAGTGAAGAAGTAAAGTAAAAAAAGAAGATAGAATTTAGTTTTAAAAGTAAGCTTTGAGAAGTAATAAGTATTTAGAAAAGTGAAGAAGTAAAGTAAGAAAAGAAGATAGATCTTCAGTTTTTAAAGAAAACTTTGAATAAAAAAAATATTTTAAAAGTGAAGAAGTAAAGTAAGAAAAGTAGATAGAATTTCAGTTTTAAAAGTAAGCTTTGAGATAAAATAAGTATTTAGAAAAGTGAAGAAGTAAAGTAAGAAAAGAAGATAGAATTTCAGTTTTAAAAGTAAGCTTTGAGATGAAAGAAGTATTTAGAAAAGTGAAGAAGTAAAGTAAGAAAAGAAGATAAAATTTCAGTTTTAAAAGTAAGCTTTGAGATGAAAGAAGTATTTAGAAAAGTGAAGAAGTAAAGTAAGAAAAGAAGATAGAATTTCAGTTTTAAAAGTAAGCTTTGAGAAGTAATAAGTATTTAGAAAAGTGAAGAAGTAAAGTAAGAAAAGAAGATAGAATTTCAGTTTTAAAAGAAAACTTTGAATAAAAAAAATATTTTAAAAGTGAAGAAGTAAAGTAAGAAAAGTAGATAGAATTTATTTTAAAAGTAAGCTTTGAGATAAAATAAGTATTTAGAAAAGTGAAGGAGTAAAGTAAGAAAAGTAGATAGAATTTATTTTAAAAGCAAGCTTTGAGATGAAAGAAGTATTTAGAAAAGTGAAGAAGTAAAGTAAGAAAAGAAGATAGATCTTCAGTTTTAAAAGTAAGCTTTGAGATAAAATAAGTATTTAGAAAAGTGAAGAAGTAAAGTAAGAAATGAAGATAGAGTTTCAGTTTTAAAAGAAAACTTTGAATAAAAAAAATATTTTAAAAGTGAAGAAGTAAAGTAAGAAAAGTAGATAGAGTTTCAGTTTTAAAAGTAAGCTTTGAGATAAAATAAGTATTTAGAAAAGTGAAGAAGTAAAGTAAGAAAAGTAGATAGAGTTTCAGTTTTAAAAGTAAACTTTGAATAAAAAAAATATTTTAAAAGTGAAGGAGTAAAGTAAGAAAAGTAGATAGAATTTAGTTTTAAAAGTAAGCTTTGAGATGAAAGAAGTATTTAGAAAAGTGAAGAAGTAAAGTAAGAAAAGAAGATAGAATTTCAGTTTTAAAAGTAAGCTTTGAGATGAAAGAAGTATTTAGAAAAGTGAATAAGTAAAGTAAGAAAAGAAGATAGAATTTCAGTTTTAAAAGTAAGCTTTGAGAAGTAATAAGTATTTAGAAAAGTGAAGAAGTAAAGTAAGAAAAGAAGATAGATCTTCAGTTTTAAAAGTAAGCTTTGAGATGAAAGAAGTATTTAGAAAAGTGAAGAAGTAAAGTAAGAAAAGTAGATAGAATTTAGTTTTAAAAGTAAGCTTTGAGATAAAATAAGTATTTAGAAAAGTGAAGGAGTAAAGCAAGAAAAGTAGATAGAATTTATTTTAAAAGCAAGCTTTGAGATGAAAGAAGTATTTAGAAAAGTGAATAAGTAAAGTAAGAAAAGAAGATAGATCTTCAGTTTTAAAAGTAAGCTTTGAGATAAAATAAGTATTTAGAAAAGTGAAGGAGTAAAGTAAGAAAAGTAGATAGAATTTATTTTAAAAGCAAGCTTTGAGATAAAAGAATTATTTAGAAAAGTGAAGAAGTAAAGTAAGAAATGAAGATAGAGTTTCAGTTTTAAAAGAAAACTTTGAATAAAAAAAATATTTTAAAAGTGAAGGAGTAAAGTAAGAAAAGTAGATAGAATTTATTTTAAAAGCAAGCTTTGAGATGAAAGAAGTATTTAGAAAAGTGAAGAAGTAAAGTAAGAAAAGTAGATAGAATTTATTTTAAAAGCAAGCTTTGAGATGAAAGAAGTATTTAGAAAAGTGAAGAAGTAAAGTAAGAAAAGAAGATAGAATTTCAGTTTTAAAAGTAAGCTTTGAGATAAAATAAGTTCTTAGAAAAGTGAAGAAGTAAAGTAAGAAAAGAAGATAGAATTTCAGTTTTAAAAGTAAGCTTTGAGAAGTAATAAGTATTTAGAAAAGTGAAGAAGTAAAGTAAGAAAAGAAGATAGAATTTAGTTTTAAAAGTAAGCTTTGAGAAGTAATAAGTATTTAGAAAAGTGAAGAAGTAAAGTAAGAAAAGAAGACAGATCTTCAGTTTTAAAAGTAAGCTTTGAGATGAAAGAAGTATTTAGAAAAGTGAAGAAGTAAAGTAAGAAAAGAAGATAGAATTTCAGTTTTAAAAGTAAGCTTTGAGATGAAAGAAGTATTTAGAAAAGTGAAGAAGTAAAGTAAGAAAAGAAGATAGAATTTAAGTTTTAAAAGTAAGCTTTGAGATGAAAGAAGTATTTAGAAAAGTGAAGAAGTAAAGTAAGAAAGGAACATAGAATTTCAGTTTTAAAAGTAAGCTTTGAGATGAAAGAAGTATTTAGAAAAGTGAAGAAGTAAAGTAAGAAAGGAACATAGAGTTTCAGTTTTAAAAGTAAGCTTTGAGAAGTAATAAGTATTTAGAAAAGTGAAGAAGTAAAGTAAGAAAAGAAGATAGATCTTCAGTTTTAAAAGTAAGCTTTGAGAAGTAATAAGTATTTAGAAAAGTGAAGAAGTAAAGTAAGAAAAGAAGATAGATCTTCAGTTTTAAAAGTAAGCTTTGAGATAAAATAAGTATTTAGAAAAGTGAAGAAGTAAAGTAAGAAAGGAACATAGAGTTTCAGTTTTAAAAGTAAGCTTTGAGAAGTAATAAGTATTTAGAAAAGTGAAGAAGTAAAGTAAGAAAAGAAGATAGAATTTAGTTTTAAAAGTAAGCTTTGAGAAGTAATAAGTATTTAGAAAAGTGAAGAAGTAAAGTAAGAAAAGAAGATAGATCTTCAGTTTTTAAAGAAAACTTTGAATAAAAAAAATATTTTAAAAGTGAAGGAGTAAAGTAAGAAAAGTAGATAGAATTTAGTTTTAAAAGTAAGCTTTGAGATGAAAGAAGTATTTAGAAAAGTGAAGAAGTAAAGTAAGAAAAGAAGATAGAATTTAGTTTTAAAAGTAAGCTTTGAGAAGTAATAAGTATTTAGAAAAGTGAAGAAGTAAAGTAAGAAAAGAAGATAGATCTTCAGTTTTAAAAGTAAGCTTTGAGAAGTAATAAGTATTTTGAAAAGTGAAGAAGTAAAGTAAGAAAAGAAGATAGATCTTCAGTTTTAAAAGTAAGCTTTGAGAAGTAATAAGTATTTAGAAAAGTGAAGAAGTAAAGTAAGAAAAGAAGATAGAATTTCAGTTTTAAAAGTAAGCTTTGAGAAGTAATAAGTATTTTGAAAAGTGAAGAAGTAAAGTAAGAAAAGAAGATAGAATTTCAGTTTTAAAAGTAAGCTTTGAGAAGTAATAAGTATTTAGAAAAGTGAAGAAGTAAAGTAAGAAAAGAAGATAGAATTTCAGTTTTAAAAGTAAGCTTTGAGATGAAAGAAGTATTTAGAAAAGTGAAGAAGTAAAGTAAGAAAAGAAGATAGAATTTCAGTTTTAAAAGTAAGCTTTGAGATGAAAGAAGTATTTAGAAAAGTGAATAAGTAAAGTAAGAAAAGAAGATAGAATTTCAGTTTTAAAAGCAAGCTTTGAGATAAAATAAGTATTTAGAAAAGTGAAGAAGTAAAGTAAGAAAAGAAGATAGATCTTCAGTTTTAAAAGTAAGCTTTGAGAAAAAATAAGTATTTAGAAAAGTGAAGAAGTAAAGTAAGAAAAGAAGATAGAATTTCAGTTTTAAAAGTAAGCTTTGAGATAAAATAAGTATTTAGAAAAGTGAAGAAGTAAAGTAAGAAAGGAACATAGAATTTCAGTTTTAAAAGTAAGCTTTGAGATAAAATAAGTATTTAGAAAAGTGAAGAAGTAAAGTAAGAAAGGAACATAGAATTTCAGTTTTAAAAGTAAGCTTTGAGATGAAAGAAGTATTTAGAAAAGTGAAGAAGTAAAGTAAGAAAGGAACATAGAGTTTCAGTTTTAAAAGTAAGCTTTGAGAAGTAATAAGTATTTAGAAAAGTGAAGAAGTAAAGTAAGAAAAGAAGATAGATCTTCAGTTTTAAAAGTAAGCTTTGAGAAGTAATAAGTATTTAGAAAAGTGAATAAGTAAAGTAAGAAAAGAAGATAGAATTTCAGTTTTAAAAGTAAGCTTTGAGATAAAATAAGTATTTAGAAAAGTGAAGAAGTAAAGTAAGAAAGGAACATAGAGTTTCAGTTTTAAAAGTAAGCTTTGAGAAGTAATAAGTATTTAGAAAAGTGAAGAAGTAAAGTAAGAAAAGAAGATAGATCTTCAGTTTTAAAAGTAAGCTTTGAGATGAAAGAAGTATTTAGAAAAGTGAAGAAGTAAAGTAAGAAAAGAAGATAGAATTTCAGTTTTAAAAGTAAGCTTTGAGATAAAATAAGTATTTAGAAAAGTGAAGAAGTAAAGTAAGAAAAGAAGATAGAATTTCAGTTTTAAAAGTAAGCTTTGAGATGAAAGAAGTATTTAGAAAAGTGAATAAGTAAAGTAAGAAAAGAAGATAGAATTTAGTTTTAAAAGTAAGCTTTGAGATAAAATAAGTATTTAGAAAAGTGAAGGAGTAAAGTAAGAAAAGTAGATAGAATTTATTTTAAAAGCAAGCTTTGAGATGAAAGAAGTATTTAGAAAAGTGAAGAAGTAAAGTAAGAAAAGAAGATAGAATTTCAGTTTTAAAAGAAAACTTTGAATAAAAAAAATATTTTAAAAGTGAAGAAGTAAAGTAAGAAAAGTAGATAGAATTTATTTTAAAAGTAAGCTTTGAGATAAAATAAGTATTTAGAAAAGTGAAGAAGTAAAGTAAGAAAAGAAGATAGAATTTCAGTTTTAAAAGAAAACTTTGAATAAAAAAAATATTTTAAAAGTGAAGAAGTAAAGTAAGAAAGGAACATAGAATTTCAGTTTTAAAAGAAAACTTTGAATAAAAAAAATATTTTAAAAGTGAAGAAGTAAAGTAAGAAAAGTAGATAGAATTTATTTTAAAAGTAAGCTTTGAGAAAAAATAAGTATTTAGAAAAGTGAAGAAGTAAAGTAAGAAAAGAAGATAGAATTTCAGTTTTAAAAGTAAGCTTTGAGATGAAAAAAGTATTTAGAAAAGTGAAGAAGTAAAGTAAGAAAAGTAGATAGAGTTTCAGTTTTAAAAGAAAACTTTGAATAAAAAAAATATTTTAAAAGTGAAGAAGTAAAGTAAGAAAAGTAGATAGAATTTATTTTAAAAGTAAGCTTTGAGATAAAATAAGTATTTAGAAAAGTGAAGAAGTAAAGTAAGAAAAGAAGATAGAATTTCAGTTTTAAAAGTAAGCTTTGAGATGAAAGAAGTATTTAGAAAAGTGAATAAGTAAAGTAAGAAAAGAAGATAGAATTTCAGTTTTAAAAGAAAACTTTGAATAAAAAAAATATTTAAAAGTGAAGGAGTAAAGTAAGAAAAGAAGATAGATCTTCAGTTTTAAAAGTAAGCTTTGAGATGAAAGAAGTATTTAGAAAAGTGAAGAAGTAAAGTAAGAAAAGTAGATAGAATTTAGTTTTAAAAGTAAGCTTTGAGATAAAATAAGTATTTAGAAAAGTGAAGGAGTAAAGCAAGAAAAGTAGATAGAATTTATTTTAAAAGCAAGCTTTGAGATGAAAGAAGTATTTAGAAAAGTGAATAAGTAAAGTAAGAAAAGTAGATAGAATTTATTTTAAAAGTAAGCTTTGAGATAAAATAAGTATTTAGAAAAGTGAAGGAGTAAAGTAAGAAAAGTAGATAGAATTTATTTTAAAAGCAAGCTTTGAGATGAAAGAAGTATTTAGAAAAGTGAAGAAGTAAAGTAAGAAAAGAAGATAGATCTTCAGTTTTAAAAGTAAGCTTTGAGATAAAATAAGTATTTAGAAAAGTGAAGAAGTAAAGTAAGAAAAGTAGATAGAATTTATTTTAAAAGCAAGCTTTGAGATGAAAGAAGTATTTAGAAAAGTGAAGAAGTAAAGTAAGAAAAGAAGATAGATCTTCAGTTTTAAAAGTAAGCTTTGAGATAAAATAAGTATTTAGAAAAGTGAAGAAGTAAAGTAAGAAATGAAGATAGAGTTTCAGTTTTAAAAGAAAACTTTGAATAAAAAAAGTATTTAAAAGTGAAGAAGTAAAGTAAGAAAAGTAGATAGAGTTTCAGTTTTAAAAGAAAACTTTGAATAAAAAAAATATTTTAAAAGTGAAGGAGTAAAGTAAGAAAAGAAGATAGAATTTAGTTTTAAAAGTAAGCTTTGAGATAAAATAAGTTCTTAGAAAAGTGAAGAAGTAAAGTAAGAAAAGAAGATAGAATTTCAGTTTTAAAAGAAAACTTTGAATAAAAAAAATATTTTAAAAGTGAAGAAGTAAAGTAAGAAAAGTAGATAGAATTTATTTTAAAAGTAAGCTTTGAGATAAAATAAGTATTTAGAAAAGTGAAGAAGTAAAGTAAGAAAAGAAGACAGATCTTCAGTTTTAAAAGTAAGCTTTGAGATGAAAGAAGTATTTAGAAAAGTGAAGAAGTAAAGTAAGAAAAGAAGATAGATCTTCAGTTTTAAAAGTAAGCTTTGAGATAAAATAAGTATTTAGAAAAGTGAAGAAGTAAAGTAAGAAAAGAAGATAGAATTTCAGTTTTAAAAGTAAGCTTTGAGATAAAATAAGTATTTAGAAAAGTGAAGAAGTAAAGTAAGAAAAGAAGATAGATCTTCAGTTTTAAAAGTAAGCTTTGAGATGAAAGAAGTATTTAGAAAAGTGAAGAAGTAAAGTAAGAAAGGAACATAGAATTTCAGTTTTAAAAGTAAGCTTTGAGATGAAAGAAGTATTTAGAAAAGTGAAGAAGTAAAGTAAGAAAGGAACATAGAATTTCAGTTTTAAAAGTAAGCTTTGAGATGAAAGAAGTATTTAGAAAAGTGAAGAAGTAAAGTAAGAAAAGAAGATAGATCTTCAGTTTTAAACGTAAGCTTTGAGAAGTAATAAGTATTTTGAAAAGTGAAGAAGTAAAGTAAGAAAAGAAGATAGATCTTCAGTTTTAAAAGTAAGCTTTGAGAAGTAATAAGTATTTAGAAAAGTGAAGAAGTAAAGTAAGAAATGAAGATAGAATTTCAGTTTTAAAAGTAAGCTTTGAGATGAAAGAAGTATTTAGAAAAGTGAAGAAGTAAAGTAAGAAAAGAAGATAGAATTTAGTTTTAAAAGTAAGCTTTGAGAAGTAATAAGTATTTAGAAAAGTGAAGAAGTAAAGTAAGAAAAGAAGATAGAATTTCAGTTTTAAAAGTAAGCTTTGAGATGAAAGAAGTATTTAGAAAAGTGAAGAAGTAAAGTAAGAAAAGAAGATAGAATTTCAGTTTTAAAAGTAAGCTTTGAGATGAAAGAAGTATTTAGAAAAGTGAAGAAGTAAAGTAAGAAAAGAAGATAGAATTTCAGTTTTAAAAGCAAGCTTTGAGATAAAATAAGTATTTAGAAAAGTGAAGAAGTAAAGTAAGAAAGGAACATAGAATTTCAGTTTTAAAAGTAAGCTTTGAGATGAAAGAAGTATTTAGAAAAGTGAAGAAGTAAAGTAAGAAAGGAACATAGAGTTTCAGTTTTAAAAGTAAGCTTTGAGAAGTAATAAGTATTTAGAAAAGTGAAGAAGTAAAGTAAGAAAAGAAGATAGATCTTCAGTTTTAAAAGTAAGCTTTGAGAAGTAATAAGTATTTAGAAAAGTGAAGAAGTAAAGTAAGAAAAGAAGATAGAATTTCAGTTTTAAAAGTAAGCTTTGAGATGAAAGAAGTATTTAGAAAAGTGAAGAAGTAAAGTAAGAAAAGAAGATAGAATTTCAGTTTTAAAAGTAAGCTTTGAGATGAAAGAAGTATTTAGAAAATTGAAGAAGTAAAGTAAGAAAGGAACATAGAATTTCAGTTTTAAAAGTAAGCTTTGAGATGAAATAAGTATTTAGAAAAGTGAAGAAGTAAAGTAAGAAAAGAAGATAGATCTTCAGTTTTAAAAGTAAGCTTTGAGAAGTAATAAGTATTTAGAAAAGTGAAGAAGTAAAGTAAGAAAGGAACATAGAATTTCAGTTTTAAAAGTAAGCTTTGAGATGAAAGAAGTATTTAGAAAAGTGAAGAAGTAAAGTAAGAAAAGAAGATAGATCTTCAGTTTTAAAAGTAAGCTTTGAGAAGTAATAAGTATTTTGAAAAGTGAAGAAGTAAAGTAAGAAAAGAAGATAGATCTTCAGTTTTAAAAGTAAGCTTTGAGAAGTAATAAGTATTTAGAAAAGTGAAGAAGTAAAGTAAGAAAAGAAGATAGATCTTCAGTTTTAAAAGTAAGCTTTGAGATAAAATAAGTATTTAGAAAAGTGAAGAAGTAAAGTAAGAAAAGAAGATAGAATTTCAGTTTTAAAAGTAAGCTTTGAGATGAAAGAAGTATTTAGAAAAGTGAATAAGTAAAGTAAGAAAAGAAGATAGAATTTCAGTTTTAAAAGCAAGCTTTGAGATAAAATAAGTATTTAGAAAAGTGAAGAAGTAAAGTAAGAAAAGAAGATAGAATTTCAGTTTTAAAAGTAAGCTTTGAGATGAAAGAAGTATTTAGAAAAGTGAATAAGTAAAGTAAGAAAAGAAGATAGAATTTCAGTTTTAAAAGAAAACTTTGAATAAAAAAAATATTTTAAAAGTGAAGGAGTAAAGTAAGAAAAGTAGATAGAATTTAGTTTTAAAAGTAAGCTTTGAGATGAAAGAAGTATTTAGAAAAGTGAAGAAGTAAAGTAAGAAAAGTAGATAGAATTTAGTTTTAAAAGTAAGCTTTGAGATAAAATAAGTATTTAGAAAAGTGAAGAAGTAAAGTAAGAAAAGAAGATAGATCTTCAGTTTTAAAAGTAAGCTTTGAGATGAAAGAAGTATTTAGAAAAGTGAATAAGTAAAGTAAGAAAAGAAGATAGATCTTCAGTTTTAAAAGTAAGCTTTGAGATAAAATAAGTATTTAGAAAAGTGAAGGAGTAAAGTAAGAAAGGAACATAGAATTTCAGTTTTAAAAGTAAGCTTTGAGATGAAAGAAGTATTTAGAAAAGTGAAGAAGTAAAGTAAGAAAGGAACATAGAATTTCAGTTTTAAAAGTAAGCTTTGAGATAAAATAAGTATTTAGAAAAGTGAAGAAGTAAAGTAAGAAAAGAAGATAGATCTTCAGTTTTAAACGTAAGCTTTGAGAAGTAATAAGTATTTTGAAAAGTGAAGAAGTAAAGTAAGAAAAGAAGATAGATCTTCAGTTTTAAAAGTAAGCTTTGAGAAGTAATAAGTATTTAGAAAAGTGAAGAAGTAAAGTAAGAAATGAAGATAGAATTTCAGTTTTAAAAGTAAGCTTTGAGATGAAAGAAGTATTTAGAAAAGTGAAGAAGTAAAGTAAGAAAAGAAGATAGAATTTAGTTTTAAAAGTAAGCTTTGAGAAGTAATAAGTATTTAGAAAAGTGAAGAAGTAAAGTAAGAAAAGAAGATAGAATTTCAGTTTTAAAAGTAAGCTTTGAGATGAAAGAAGTATTTAGAAAAGTGAAGAAGTAAAGTAAGAAAAGAAGATAGAATTTCAGTTTTAAAAGTAAGCTTTGAGATGAAAGAAGTATTTAGAAAAGTGAAGAAGTAAAGTAAGAAAAGAAGATAGAATTTCAGTTTTAAAAGCAAGCTTTGAGATAAAATAAGTATTTAGAAAAGTGAAGAAGTAAAGTAAGAAAGGAACATAGAATTTCAGTTTTAAAAGTAAGCTTTGAGATGAAAGAAGTATTTAGAAAAGTGAAGAAGTAAAGTAAGAAAGGAACATAGAGTTTCAGTTTTAAAAGTAAGCTTTGAGAAGTAATAAGTATTTAGAAAAGTGAAGAAGTAAAGTAAGAAAAGAAGATAGATCTTCAGTTTTAAAAGTAAGCTTTGAGAAGTAATAAGTATTTAGAAAAGTGAAGAAGTAAAGTAAGAAAGGAACATAGAATTTCAGTTTTAAAAGTAAGCTTTGAGATGAAAGAAGTATTTAGAAAAGTGAAGAAGTAAAGTAAGAAAAGAAGATAGATCTTCAGTTTTAAAAGTAAGCTTTGAGAAGTAATAAGTATTTAGAAAAGTGAAGAAGTAAAGTAAGAAAAGAAGATAGATCTTCAGTTTTAAAAGTAAGCTTTGAGAAGTAATAAGTATTTAGAAAAGTGAAGAAGTAAAGTAAGAAAAGAAGATAGATCTTCAGTTTTAAAAGTAAGCTTTGAGATAAAATAAGTATTTAGAAAAGTGAAGAAGTAAAGTAAGAAAAGAAGATAGAATTTCAGTTTTAAAAGTAAGCTTTGAGATGAAAGAAGTATTTAGAAAAGTGAATAAGTAAAGTAAGAAAAGAAGATAGAATTTCAGTTTTAAAAGTAAGCTTTGAGATGAAAGAAGTATTTAGAAAAGTGAATAAGTAAAGTAAGAAAAGAAGATAGAATTTCAGTTTTAAAAGAAAACTTTGAATAAAAAAAATATTTTAAAAGTGAAGGAGTAAAGTAAGAAAAGTAGATAGAATTTAGTTTTAAAAGTAAGCTTTGAGATGAAAGAAGTATTTAGAAAAGTGAAGAAGTAAAGTAAGAAAAGTAGATAGAATTTAGTTTTAAAAGTAAGCTTTGAGATAAAATAAGTATTTAGAAAAGTGAAGAAGTAAAGTAAGAAAAGAAGATAGATCTTCAGTTTTAAAAGTAAGCTTTGAGATGAAAGAAGTATTTAGAAAAGTGAATAAGTAAAGTAAGAAAAGAAGATAGATCTTCAGTTTTAAAAGTAAGCTTTGAGATAAAATAAGTATTTAGAAAAGTGAAGGAGTAAAGTAAGAAAAGTAGATAGAATTTATTTTAAAAGTAAGCTTTGAGATGAAAGAAGTATTTAGAAAAGTGAAGAAGTAAAGTAAGAAAAGAAGATAGATCTTCAGTTTTAAAAGTAAGCTTTGAGAAGTAATAAGTATTTAGAAAATTGAAGAAGTAAAGTAAGAAAGGAACATAGAATTTCAGTTTTAAAAGTAAGCTTTGAGATGAAAGAAGTATTTAGAAAAGTGAAGAAGTAAAGTAAGAAAAGAAGAAAGATCTTCAGTTTTAAAAGTAAGCTTTGAGAAGTAATAAGTATTTTGAAAAGTGAAGAAGTAAAGTAAGAAAAGAAGATAGATCTTCAGTTTTAAAAGTAAGCTTTGAGAAGTAATAAGTATTTAGAAAAGTGAAGAAGTAAAGTAAGAAATGAAGATAGAATTTCAGTTTTAAAAGTAAGCTTTGAGATGAAAGAAGTATTTAGAAAAGTGAAGAAGTAAAGTAAGAAAAGAAGATAGAATTTAGTTTTAAAAGTAAGCTTTGAGAAGTAATAAGTATTTAGAAAAGTGAAGAAGTAAAGTAAGAAAAGAAGATAGAATTTCAGTTTTAAAAGTAAGCTTTGAGATGAAAGAAGTATTTAGAAAAGTGAAGAAGTAAAGTAAGAAAAGAAGATAGAATTTCAGTTTTAAAAGTAAGCTTTGAGATGAAAGAAGTATTTAGAAAAGTGAATAAGTAAAGTAAGAAAAGAAGATAGAATTTCAGTTTTAAAAGCAAGCTTTGAGATAAAATAAGTATTTAGAAAAGTGAAGAAGTAAAGTAAGAAAAGAAGATAGAATTTCAGTTTTAAAAGTAAGCTTTGAGATGAAAGAAGTATTTAGAAAAGTGAATAAGTAAAGTAAGAAAAGAAGATAGAATTTCAGTTTTAAAAGAAAACTTTGAATAAAAAAAATATTTTAAAAGTGAAGGAGTAAAGTAAGAAAAGTAGATAGAATTTAGTTTTAAAAGTAAGCTTTGAGATGAAAGAAGTATTTAGAAAAGTGAAGAAGTAAAGTAAGAAAAGTAGATAGAATTTAGTTTTAAAAGTAAGCTTTGAGATAAAATAAGTATTTAGAAAAGTGAAGAAGTAAAGTAAGAAAAGAAGATAGATCTTCAGTTTTAAAAGTAAGCTTTGAGATGAAAGAAGTATTTAGAAAAGTGAATAAGTAAAGTAAGAAAAGAAGATAGATCTTCAGTTTTAAAAGTAAGCTTTGAGATAAAATAAGTATTTAGAAAAGTGAAGGAGTAAAGTAAGAAAAGTAGATAGAATTTATTTTAAAAGCAAGCTTTGAGATGAAAGAAGTATTTAGAAAAGTGAAGAAGTAAAGTAAGAAAAGAAGATAGATCTTCAGTTTTAAAAGTAAGCTTTGAGAAGTAATAAGTATTTAGAAAATTGAAGAAGTAAAGTAAGAAAGGAACATAGAATTTCAGTTTTAAAAGTAAGCTTTGAGATGAAAGAAGTATTTAGAAAAGTGAAGAAGTAAAGTAAGAAAAGAAGATAGATCTTCAGTTTTAAAAGTAAGCTTTGAGATAAAATAAGTATTTAGAAAAGTGAAGAAGTAAAGTAAGAAATGAAGATAGAGTTTCAGTTTTAAAAGAAAACTTTGAATAAAAAAAATATTTTAAAAGTGAAGAAGTAAAGTAAGAAAAGTAGATAGAGTTTCAGTTTTAAAAGTAAGCTTTGAGAAGTAATAAGTATTTAGAAAAGTGAAGAAGTAAAGTAAGAAAAGAAGATAGATCTTCAGTTTTAAAAGTAAGCTTTGAGAAGTAATAAGTATTTAGAAAAGTGAAGAAGTAAAGTAAGAAAAGAAGATAGATCTTCAGTTTTAAAAGTAAGCTTTGAGATAAAATAAGTATTTAGAAAAGTGAAGAAGTAAAGTAAGAAAGGAACATAGAGTTTCAGTTTTAAAAGTAAGCTTTGAGAAGTAATAAGTATTTAGAAAAGTGAAGAAGTAAAGTAAGAAAAGAAGATAGAATTTAGTTTTAAAAGTAAGCTTTGAGAAGTAATAAGTATTTAGAAAAGTGAAGAAGTAAAGTAAGAAAAGAAGATAGATCTTCAGTTTTAAAAGTAAGCTTTGAGAAGTAATAAGTATTTTGAAAAGTGAAGAAGTAAAGTAAGAAAAGAAGATAGAATTTCAGTTTTAAAAGTAAGCTTTGAGATGAAAGAAGTATTTAGAAAAGTGAAGAAGTAAAGTAAGAAAAGAAGATAGAATTTAGTTTTAAAAGTAAGCTTTGAGAAGTAATAAGTATTTAGAAAAGTGAAGAAGTAAAGTAAGAAAAGAAGATAGATCTTCAGTTTTAAAAGTAAGCTTTGAGATGAAAGAAGTATTTAGAAAAGTGAATAAGTAAAGTAAGAAAAGAAGATAGAATTTCAGTTTTAAAAGTAAGCTTTGAGATGAAAGAAGTATTTAGAAAAGTGAATAAGTAAAGTAAGAAAAGAAGATAGAATTTCAGTTTTAAAAGTAAGCTTTGAGAAGTAATAAGTATTTAGAAAAGTGAAGAAGTAAAGTAAGAAAAGAAGATAGAATTTCAGTTTTAAAAGTAAGCTTTGAGAAGTAATAAGTATTTAGAAAAGTGAAGAAGTAAAGTAAGAAAAGAAGATAGAATTTCAGTTTTAAAAGTAAGCTTTGAGATGAAAGAAGTATTTAGAAAAGTGAAGAAGTAAAGTAAGAAAAGAAGATAGAATTTCAGTTTTAAAAGTAAGCTTTGAGATGAAAGAAGTATTTAGAAAAGTGAATAAGTAAAGTAAGAAAAGAAGATAGAATTTCAGTTTTAAAAGCAAGCTTTGAGATAAAATAAGTATTTAGAAAAGTGAAGAAGTAAAGTAAGAAAAGAAGATAGATCTTCAGTTTTAAAAGTAAGCTTTGAGAAAAAATAAGTATTTAGAAAAGTGAAGAAGTAAAGTAAGAAAAGAAGATAGAATTTCAGTTTTAAAAGTAAGCTTTGAGATAAAATAAGTATTTAGAAAAGTGAAGAAGTAAAGTAAGAAAAGAAGATAGATCTTCAGTTTTAAAAGTAAGCTTTGAGAAGTAATAAGTATTTAGAAAAGTGAAGAAGTAAAGTAAGAAAAGAAGATAGATCTTCAGTTTTAAAAGTAAGCTTTGAGATAAAATAAGTATTTAGAAAAGTGAAGAAGTAAAGTAAGAAAAGAAGATAGAATTTCAGTTTTAAAAGTAAGCTTTGAGATGAAAGAAGTATTTAGAAAAGTGAATAAGTAAAGTAAGAAAAGAAGATAGAATTTCAGTTTTAAAAGCAAGCTTTGAGATAAAATAAGTATTTAGAAAAGTGAAGAAGTAAAGTAAGAAAGGAACATAGAGTTTCAGTTTTAAAAGTAAGCTTTGAGAAGTAATAAGTATTTAGAAAAGTGAAGAAGTAAAGTAAGAAAGGAACATAGAATTTCAGTTTTAAAAGTAAGCTTTGAGATGAAAGAAGTATTTAGAAAAGTGAAGAAGTAAAGTAAGAAAGGAACATAGAGTTTCAGTTTTAAAAGTAAGCTTTGAGAAGTAATAAGTATTTAGAAAAGTGAAGAAGTAAAGTAAGAAAAGAAGATAGATCTTCAGTTTTAAAAGTAAGCTTTGAGAAGTAATAAGTATTTAGAAAAGTGAATAAGTAAAGTAAGAAAAGAAGATAGAATTTCAGTTTTAAAAGTAAGCTTTGAGATAAAATAAGTATTTAGAAAAGTGAAGAAGTAAAGTAAGAAAGGAACATAGAGTTTCAGTTTTAAAAGTAAGCTTTGAGAAGTAATAAGTATTTAGAAAAGTGAAGAAGTAAAGTAAGAAAAGAAGATAGATCTTCAGTTTTAAAAGTAAGCTTTGAGATGAAAGAAGTATTTAGAAAAGTGAAGAAGTAAAGTAAGAAAAGAAGATAGAATTTCAGTTTTAAAAGTAAGCTTTGAGATAAAATAAGTATTTAGAAAAGTGAAGAAGTAAAGTAAGAAAAGAAGATAGAATTTCAGTTTTAAAAGTAAGCTTTGAGATGAAAGAAGTATTTAGAAAAGTGAATAAGTAAAGTAAGAAAAGAAGATAGAATTTAGTTTTAAAAGTAAGCTTTGAGATAAAATAAGTATTTAGAAAAGTGAAGGAGTAAAGTAAGAAAAGTAGATAGAATTTATTTTAAAAGCAAGCTTTGAGATGAAAGAAGTATTTAGAAAAGTGAATAAGTAAAGTAAGAAAAGAAGATAGAATTTCAGTTTTAAAAGAAAACTTTGAATAAAAAAAATATTTTAAAAGTGAAGAAGTAAAGTAAGAAAAGTAGATAGAATTTATTTTAAAAGTAAGCTTTGAGATAAAATAAGTATTTAGAAAAGTGAAGAAGTAAAGTAAGAAAAGAAGATAGAATTTCAGTTTTAAAAGAAAACTTTGAATAAAAAAAATATTTTAAAAGTGAAGAAGTAAAGTAAGAAAGGAACATAGAATTTCAGTTTTAAAAGAAAACTTTGAATAAAAAAAATATTTTAAAAGTGAAGAAGTAAAGTAAGAAAAGTAGATAGAATTTATTTTAAAAGTAAGCTTTGAGAAAAAATAAGTATTTAGAAAAGTGAAGAAGTAAAGTAAGAAAAGAAGATAGAATTTCAGTTTTAAAAGTAAGCTTTGAGATAAAATAAGTATTTAGAAAAGTGAAGAAGTAAAGTAAGAAAGGAACATAGAATTTCAGTTTTAAAAGAAAACTTTGAATAAAAAAAATATTTTAAAAGTGAAGAAGTAAAGTAAGAAAAGTAGATAGAATTTATTTTAAAAGTAAGCTTTGAGATAAAATAAGTATTTAGAAAAGTGAAGAAGTAAAGTAAGAAAAGAAGATAGAATTTCAGTTTTAAAAGTAAGCTTTGAGATGAAAGAAGTATTTAGAAAAGTGAATAAGTAAAGTAAGAAAAGAAGATAGAATTTCAGTTTTAAAAGAAAACTTTGAATAAAAAAAATATTTTAAAAGTGAAGGAGTAAAGTAAGAAAAGAAGATAGATCTTCAGTTTTAAAAGTAAGCTTTGAGATGAAAGAAGTATTTAGAAAAGTGAAGAAGTAAAGTAAGAAAAGTAGATAGAATTTAGTTTTAAAAGTAAGCTTTGAGATAAAATAAGTATTTAGAAAAGTGAAGGAGTAAAGCAAGAAAAGTAGATAGAATTTATTTTAAAAGCAAGCTTTGAGATGAAAGAAGTATTTAGAAAAGTGAATAAGTAAAGTAAGAAAAGAAGATAGATCTTCAGTTTTAAAAGTAAGCTTTGAGATAAAATAAGTATTTAGAAAAGTGAAGGAGTAAAGTAAGAAAAGTAGATAGAATTTATTTTAAAAGCAAGCTTTGAGATGAAAGAAGTATTTAGAAAAGTGAAGAAGTAAAGTAAGAAAAGAAGATAGATCTTCAGTTTTAAAAGTAAGCTTTGAGAAGTAATAAGTATTTAGAAAATTGAAGAAGTAAAGTAAGAAAGGAACATAGAATTTCTTTTAAAAGTAAGCTTTGAGATGAAAGAAGTATTTAGAAAAGTGAAGAAGTAAAGTAAGAAAAGAAGATAGATCTTCAGTTTTAAAAGTAAGCTTTGAGATAAAATAAGTATTTAGAAAAGTGAAGAAGTAAAGTAAGAAATGAAGATAGAGTTTCAGTTTTAAAAGAAAACTTTGAATAAAAAAAATATTTTAAAAGTGAAGAAGTAAAGTAAGAAATGAAGATAGAGTTTCAGTTTTAAAAGTAAGCTTTGAATAAAAAAAATATTTTAAAAGTGAAGGAGTAAAGTAAGAAAAGAAGATAGAATTTAGTTTTAAAAGTAAGCTTTGAGATAAAATAAGTTCTTAGAAAAGTGAAGAAGTAAAGTAAGAAAAGAAGATAGAATTTCAGTTTTAAAAGAAAACTTTGAATAAAAAAAATATTTTAAAAGTGAAGAAGTAAAGTAAGAAAAGAAGATAGATCTTCAGTTTTAAAAGTAAGCTTTGAGATAAAATAAGTATTTAGAAAAGTGAAGAAGTAAAGTAAGAAAAGAAGATAGATCTTCAGTTTTAAAAGTAAGCTTTGAGATGAAAGAAGTATTTAGAAAAGTGAATAAGTAAAGTAAGAAAAGAAGATAGATCTTCAGTTTTAAAAGTAAGCTTTGAGATAAAATAAGTATTTAGAAAAGTGAAGGAGTAAAGTAAGAAAAGTAGATAGAATTTATTTTAAAAGCAAGCTTTGAGATGAAAGAAGTATTTAGAAAAGTGAAGAAGTAAAGTAAGAAAAGTAGATAGAGTTTCAGTTTTAAAAGAAAACTTTGAATAAAAAAAATATTTTAAAAGTGAAGGAGTAAAGTAAGAAAAGTAGATAGAATTTATTTTAAAAGTAAGCTTTGAGATAAAATAAGTATTTAGAAAAGTGAAGAAGTAAAGTAAGAAAAGAAGATAGATCTTCAGTTTTAAAAGTAAGCTTTGAGATAAAATAAGTATTTAGAAAAGTGAAGAAGTAAAGTAAGAAAAGAAGATAGATCTTCAGTTTTAAAAGTAAGCTTTGAGATAAAATAAGTATTTAGAAAAGTGAAGAAGTAAAGTAAGAAATGAAGATAGAGTTTCAGTTTTAAAAGAAAACTTTGAATAAAAAAAATATTTTAAAAGTGAAGAAGTAAAGTAAGAAAAGTAGATAGAGTTTCAGTTTTAAAAGAAAACTTTGAATAAAAAAAATATTTTAAAAGTGAAGGAGTAAAGTAAGAAAAGTAGATAGAATTTATTTTAAAAGTAAGCTTTGAGATAAAATAAGTATTTAGAAAAGTGAAGAAGTAAAGTAAGAAAAGAAGACAGATCTTCAGTTTTAAAAGTAAGCTTTGAGATGAAAGAAGTATTTAGAAAAGTGAAGAAGTAAAGTAAGAAAAGAAGATAGATCTTCAGTTTTAAAAGTAAGCTTTGAGATAAAATAAGTATTTAGAAAAGTGAAGAAGTAAAGTAAGAAAAGAAGATAGAATTTCAGTTTTAAAAGTAAGCTTTGAGATAAAATAAGTATTTAGAAAAGTGAAGAAGTAAAGTAAGAAAAGAAGATAGATCTTCAGTTTTAAAAGTAAGCTTTGAGATGAAAGAAGTATTTAGAAAAGTGAAGAAGTAAAGTAAGAAAGGAACATAGAATTTCAGTTTTAAAAGTAAGCTTTGAGATGAAAGAAGTATTTAGAAAAGTGAAGAAGTAAAGTAAGAAAGGAACATAGAATTTCAGTTTTAAAAGTAAGCTTTGAGATGAAAGAAGTATTTAGAAAAGTGAAGAAGTAAAGTAAGAAAAGAAGATAGATCTTCAGTTTTAAAAGTAAGCTTTGAGAAGTAATAAGTATTTTGAAAAGTGAAGAAGTAAAGTAAGAAAAGAAGATAGATCTTCAGTTTTAAAAGTAAGCTTTGAGAAGTAATAAGTATTTAGAAAAGTGAAGAAGTAAAGTAAGAAATGAAGATAGAATTTCAGTTTTAAAAGTAAGCTTTGAGATGAAAGAAGTATTTAGAAAAGTGAAGAAGTAAAGTAAGAAAAGAAGATAGAATTTAGTTTTAAAAGTAAGCTTTGAGAAGTAATAAGTATTTAGAAAAGTGAAGAAGTAAAGTAAGAAAAGAAGATAGAATTTCAGTTTTAAAAGTAAGCTTTGAGATGAAAGAAGTATTTAGAAAAGTGAAGAAGTAAAGTAAGAAAAGAAGATAGAATTTCAGTTTTAAAAGTAAGCTTTGAGATGAAAGAAGTATTTAGAAAAGTGAAGAAGTAAAGTAAGAAAAGAAGATAGAATTTCAGTTTTAAAAGCAAGCTTTGAGATAAAATAAGTATTTAGAAAAGTGAAGAAGTAAAGTAAGAAAGGAACATAGAATTTCAGTTTTAAAAGTAAGCTTTGAGATGAAAGAAGTATTTAGAAAAGTGAAGAAGTAAAGTAAGAAAGGAACATAGAGTTTCAGTTTTAAAAGTAAGCTTTGAGAAGTAATAAGTATTTAGAAAAGTGAAGAAGTAAAGTAAGAAAAGAAGATAGATCTTCAGTTTTAAAAGTAAGCTTTGAGAAGTAATAAGTATTTAGAAAAGTGAAGAAGTAAAGTAAGAAAAGAAGATAGAATTTCAGTTTTAAAAGTAAGCTTTGAGATGAAAGAAGTATTTAGAAAAGTGAAGAAGTAAAGTAAGAAAAGAAGATAGAATTTCAGTTTTAAAAGTAAGCTTTGAGATGAAAGAAGTATTTAGAAAATTGAAGAAGTAAAGTAAGAAAGGAACATAGAATTTCAGTTTTAAAAGTAAGCTTTGAGATGAAAGAAGTATTTAGAAAAGTGAAGAAGTAAAGTAAGAAAAGAAGATAGATCTTCAGTTTTAAAAGTAAGCTTTGAGAAGTAATAAGTATTTAGAAAAGTGAAGAAGTAAAGTAAGAAAGGAACATAGAATTTCAGTTTTAAAAGTAAGCTTTGAGATGAAAGAAGTATTTAGAAAAGTGAAGAAGTAAAGTAAGAAAAGAAGATAGATCTTCAGTTTTAAAAGTAAGCTTTGAGAAGTAATAAGTATTTTGAAAAGTGAAGAAGTAAAGTAAGAAAAGAAGATAGATCTTCAGTTTTAAAAGTAAGCTTTGAGAAGTAATAAGTATTTAGAAAAGTGAAGAAGTAAAGTAAGAAAAGAAGATAGATCTTCAGTTTTAAAAGTAAGCTTTGAGATAAAATAAGTATTTAGAAAAGTGAAGAAGTAAAGTAAGAAAAGAAGATAGAATTTCAGTTTTAAAAGTAAGCTTTGAGATGAAAGAAGTATTTAGAAAAGTGAATAAGTAAAGTAAGAAAAGAAGATAGAATTTCAGTTTTAAAAGCAAGCTTTGAGATAAAATAAGTATTTAGAAAAGTGAAGAAGTAAAGTAAGAAAAGAAGATAGAATTTCAGTTTTAAAAGTAAGCTTTGAGATGAAAGAAGTATTTAGAAAAGTGAATAAGTAAAGTAAGAAAAGAAGATAGAATTTCAGTTTTAAAAGAAAACTTTGAATAAAAAAAATATTTTAAAAGTGAAGGAGTAAAGTAAGAAAAGTAGATAGAATTTAGTTTTAAAAGTAAGCTTTGAGATGAAAGAAGTATTTAGAAAAGTGAAGAAGTAAAGTAAGAAAAGTAGATAGAATTTAGTTTTAAAAGTAAGCTTTGAGATAAAATAAGTATTTAGAAAAGTGAAGAAGTAAAGTAAGAAAAGAAGATAGATCTTCAGTTTTAAAAGTAAGCTTTGAGATGAAAGAAGTATTTAGAAAAGTGAATAAGTAAAGTAAGAAAAGAAGATAGATCTTCAGTTTTAAAAGTAAGCTTTGAGATAAAATAAGTATTTAGAAAAGTGAAGGAGTAAAGTAAGAAAAGTAGATAGAATTTATTTTAAAAGCAAGCTTTGAGATGAAAGAAGTATTTAGAAAAGTGAAGAAGTAAAGTAAGAAAAGAAGATAGATCTTCAGTTTTAAAAGTAAGCTTTGAGAAGTAATAAGTATTTAGAAAATTGAAGAAGTAAAGTAAGAAAGGAACATAGAATTTCAGTTTTAAAAGTAAGCTTTGAGATGAAAGAAGTATTTAGAAAAGTGAAGAAGTAAAGTAAGAAAAGAAGATAGATCTTCAGTTTTAAAAGTAAGCTTTGAGAAGTAATAAGTATTTTGAAAAGTGAAGAAGTAAAGTAAGAAAAGAAGATAGATCTTCAGTTTTAAAAGTAAGCTTTGAGAAGTAATAAGTATTTAGAAAAGTGAAGAAGTAAAGTAAGAAATGAAGATAGAATTTCAGTTTTAAAAGTAAGCTTTGAGATGAAAGAAGTATTTAGAAAAGTGAAGAAGTAAAGTAAGAAAAGAAGATAGAATTTAGTTTTAAAAGTAAGCTTTGAGAAGTAATAAGTATTTAGAAAAGTGAAGAAGTAAAGTAAGAAAAGAAGATAGAATTTCAGTTTTAAAAGTAAGCTTTGAGATGAAAGAAGTATTTAGAAAAGTGAAGAAGTAAAGTAAGAAAAGAAGATAGAATTTCAGTTTTAAAAGTAAGCTTTGAGATGAAAGAAGTATTTAGAAAATTGAAGAAGTAAAGTAAGAAAGGAACATAGAATTTCAGTTTTAAAAGTAAGCTTTGAGATGAAAGAAGTATTTAGAAAAGTGAAGAAGTAAAGTAAGAAAAGAAGATAGATCTTCAGTTTTAAAAGTAAGCTTTGAGAAGTAATAAGTATTTAGAAAAGTGAATAAGTAAAGTAAGAAAAGAAGATAGAATTTCAGTTTTAAAAGAAAACTTTGAATAAAAAAAATATTTTAAAAGTGAAGGAGTAAAGTAAGAAAAGTAGATAGAATTTAGTTTTAAAAGTAAGCTTTGAGATGAAAGAAGTATTTAGAAAAGTGAAGAAGTAAAGTAAGAAAAGTAGATAGAATTTAGTTTTAAAAGTAAGCTTTGAGATAAAATAAGTATTTAGAAAAGTGAAGAAGTAAAGTAAGAAAAGAAGATAGATCTTCAGTTTTAAAAGTAAGCTTTGAGATGAAAGAAGTATTTAGAAAAGTGAATAAGTAAAGTAAGAAAAGAAGATAGATCTTCAGTTTTAAAAGTAAGCTTTGAGATAAAATAAGTATTTAGAAAAGTGAAGGAGTAAAGTAAGAAAAGTAGATAGAATTTATTTTAAAAGCAAGCTTTGAGATGAAAGAAGTATTTAGAAAAGTGAAGAAGTAAAGTAAGAAAAGAAGATAGATCTTCAGTTTTAAAAGTAAGCTTTGAGAAGTAATAAGTATTTAGAAAATTGAAGAAGTAAAGTAAGAAAGGAACATAGAATTTCAGTTTTAAAAGTAAGCTTTGAGATGAAAGAAGTATTTAGAAAAGTGAAGAAGTAAAGTAAGAAAAGAAGATAGATCTTCAGTTTTAAAAGTAAGCTTTGAGATGAAAGAAGTATTTAGAAAAGTGAAGAAGTAAAGTAAGAAATGAAGATAGAGTTTCAGTTTTAAAAGAAAACTTTGAATAAAAAAAATATTTTAAAAGTGAAGAAGTAAAGTAAGAAAAGTAGATAGAGTTTCAGTTTTAAAAGAAAACTTTGAATAAAAAAAATATTTTAAAAGTGAAGGAGTAAAGTAAGAAAAGAAGATAGAATTTAGTTTTAAAAGTAAGCTTTGAGATAAAATAAGTTCTTAGAAAAGTGAAGAAGTAAAGTAAGAAAAGAAGATAGAATTTCAGTTTTAAAAGAAAACTTTGAATAAAAAAAATATTTTAAAAGTGAAGAAGTAAAGTAAGAAAAGTAGATAGAATTTATTTTAAAAGTAAGCTTTGAGATAAAATAAGTATTTAGAAAAGTGAAGAAGTAAAGTAAGAAAAGAAGACAGATCTTCAGTTTTAAAAGTAAGCTTTGAGATGAAAGAAGTATTTAGAAAAGTGAAGAAGTAAAGTAAGAAAAGAAGATAGAATTTCAGTTTTAAAAGTAAGCTTTGAGATGAAAGAAGTATTTAGAAAAGTGAAGAAGTAAAGTAAGAAAAGAAGATAGATCTTCAGTTTTAAAAGTAAGCTTTGAGATAAAATAAGTATTTAGAAAAGTGAAGAAGTAAAGTAAGAAAGGAACATAGAATTTCAGTTTTAAAAGTAAGCTTTGAGATGAAAGAAGTATTTAGAAAAGTGAAGAAGTAAAGTAAGAAAAGAAGATAGATCTTCAGTTTTAAAAGTAAGCTTTGAGAAGTAATAAGTATTTTGAAAAGTGAAGAAGTAAAGTAAGAAAAGAAGATAGATCTTCAGTTTTAAAAGTAAGCTTTGAGAAGTAATAAGTATTTAGAAAAGTGAAGAAGTAAAGTAAGAAATGAAGATAGAATTTCAGTTTTAAAAGAAAACTTTGAATAAAAAAAATATTTAGAAAAGTGAAGAAGTAAAGTAAGAAAAGAAGATAGAATTTAGTTTTAAAAGTAAGCTTTGAGAAGTAATAAGTATTTAGAAAAGTGAAGAAGTAAAGTAAGAAAAGAAGATAGAATTTCAGTTTTAAAAGTAAGCTTTGAGATGAAAGAAGTATTTAGAAAAGTGAAGAAGTAAAGTAAGAAAAGAAGATAGAATTTCAGTTTTAAAAGTAAGCTTTGAGATGAAAGAAGTATTTAGAAAAGTGAAGAAGTAAAGTAAGAAAAGAAGATAGAATTTCAGTTTTAAAAGCAAGCTTTGAGATAAAATAAGTATTTAGAAAAGTGAAGAAGTAAAGTAAGAAAGGAACATAGAATTTCAGTTTTAAAAGTAAGCTTTGAGATGAAAGAAGTATTTAGAAAAGTGAAGAAGTAAAGTAAGAAAGGAACATAGAGTTTCAGTTTTAAAAGTAAGCTTTGAGATGAAAGAAGTATTTAGAAAAGTGAATAAGTAAAGTAAGAAAAGAAGATAGATCTTCAGTTTTAAAAGTAAGCTTTGAGATAAAATAAGTATTTAGAAAAGTGAAGAAGTAAAGTAAGAAAAGAAGATAGAATTTCAGTTTTAAAAGTAAGCTTTGAGATGAAAGAAGTATTTAGAAAAGTGAAGAAGTAAAGTAAGAAAAGAAGATAGAATTTCAGTTTTAAAAGTAAGCTTTGAGATGAAAGAAGTATTTAGAAAAGTGAATAAGTAAAGTAAGAAAAGAAGATAGAATTTCAGTTTTAAAAGCAAGCTTTGAGATAAAATAAGTATTTAGAAAAGTGAAGAAGTAAAGTAAGAAAAGAAGATAGAATTTCAGTTTTAAAAGTAAGCTTTGAGATGAAAGAAGTATTTAGAAAAGTGAATAAGTAAAGTAAGAAAAGAAGATAGAATTTCAGTTTTAAAAGAAAACTTTGAATAAAAAAAATATTTTAAAAGTGAAGGAGTAAAGTAAGAAAAGTAGATAGAATTTAGTTTTAAAAGTAAGCTTTGAGATGAAAGAAGTATTTAGAAAAGTGAAGAAGTAAAGTAAGAAAAGTAGATAGAATTTAGTTTTAAAAGTAAGCTTTGAGATAAAATAAGTATTTAGAAAAGTGAAGAAGTAAAGTAAGAAAAGAAGATAGATCTTCAGTTTTAAAAGTAAGCTTTGAGATGAAAGAAGTATTTAGAAAAGTGAATAAGTAAAGTAAGAAAAGAAGATAGATCTTCAGTTTTAAAAGTAAGCTTTGAGAAGTAATAAGTATTTAGAAAATTGAAGAAGTAAAGTAAGAAAGGAACATAGAATTTCAGTTTTAAAAGTAAGCTTTGAGATGAAAGAAGTATTTAGAAAAGTGAAGAAGTAAAGTAAGAAAAGAAGATAGATCTTCAGTTTTAAAAGTAAGCTTTGAGAAGTAATAAGTATTTAGAAAATTGAAGAAGTAAAGTAAGAAAGGAACATAGAATTTCAGTTTTAAAAGTAAGCTTTGAGATGAAAGAAGTATTTAGAAAAGTGAAGAAGTAAAGTAAGAAAAGAAGATAGATCTTCAGTTTTAAAAGTAAGCTTTGAGAAGTAATAAGTATTTAGAAAAGTGAAGAAGTAAAGTAAGAAATGAAGATAGAATTTCAGTTTTAAAAGTAAGCTTTGAGATGAAAGAAGTATTTAGAAAAGTGAAGAAGTAAAGTAAGAAAAGTAGATAGAGTTTCAGTTTTAAAAGAAAACTTTGAATAAAAAAAATATTTTAAAAGTGAAGAAGTAAAGTAAGAAAAGTAGATAGAATTTATTTTAAAAGTAAGCTTTGAGATAAAATAAGTATTTAGAAAAGTGAAGAAGTAAAGTAAGAAAAGAAGATAGATCTTCAGTTTTAAAAGTAAGCTTTGAGATGAAAGAAGTATTTAGAAAAGTGAATAAGTAAAGTAAGAAAAGAAGATAGATCTTTAGTTTTAAAAGTAAGCTTTGAGATAAAATAAGTATTTAGAAAAGTGAAGGAGTAAAGTAAGAAAAGTAGATAGAATTTATTTTAAAAGCAAGCTTTGAGATGAAAGAAGTATTTAGAAAAGTGAAGAAGTAAAGTAAGAAAAGAAGATAGATCTTCAGTTTTAAAAGTAAGCTTTGAGAAGTAATAAGTATTTAGAAAATTGAAGAAGTAAAGTAAGAAAGGAACATAGAATTTCAGTTTTAAAAGTAAGCTTTGAGATGAAAGAAGTATTTAGAAAAGTGAAGAAGTAAAGTAAGAAAAGAAGATAGATCTTCAGTTTTAAAAGTAAGCTTTGAGAAGTAATAAGTATTTAGAAAAGTGAAGAAGTAAAGTAAGAAATGAAGATAGAATTTCAGTTTTAAAAGTAAGCTTTGAGATGAAAGAAGTATTTAGAAAAGTGAAGAAGTAAAGTAAGAAAAGTAGATAGAGTTTCAGTTTTAAAAGAAAACTTTGAATAAAAAAAATATTTTAAAAGTGAAGGAGTAAAGTAAGAAAAGAAGATAGAATTTAGTTTTAAAAGTAAGCTTTGAGATAAAATAAGTTCTTAGAAAAGTGAAGAAGTAAAGTAAGAAAAGAAGATAGAATTTCAGTTTTAAAAGAAAACTTTGAATAAAAAAAATATTTTAAAAGTGAAGAAGTAAAGTAAGAAAAGTAGATAGAATTTATTTTAAAAGTAAGCTTTGAGATAAAATAAGTATTTAGAAAAGTGAAGAAGTAAAGTAAGAAAAGAAGACAGATCTTCAGTTTTAAAAGTAAGCTTTGAGATGAAAGAAGTATTTAGAAAAGTGAAGAAGTAAAGTAAGAAAAGAAGATAGAATTTCAGTTTTAAAAGTAAGCTTTGAGATGAAAGAAGTATTTAGAAAAGTGAAGAAGTAAAGTAAGAAAAGAAGATAGATCTTCAGTTTTAAAAGTAAGCTTTGAGATAAAATAAGTATTTAGAAAAGTGAAGAAGTAAAGTAAGAAAGGAACATAGAATTTCAGTTTTAAAAGTAAGCTTTGAGATGAAAGAAGTATTTAGAAAAGTGAAGAAGTAAAGTAAGAAAAGTAGATAGAATTTATTTTAAAAGTAAGCTTTGAGAAGTAATAAGTATTTAGAAAAGTGAAGAAGTAAAGTAAGAAAAGAAGATAGATCTTCAGTTTTAAAAGTAAGCTTTGAGAAGTAATAAGTATTTAGAAAAGTGAAGAAGTAAAGTAAGAAATGAAGATAGAATTTCAGTTTTAAAAGTAAGCTTTGAGATGAAAGAAGTATTTAGAAAAGTGAAGAAGTAAAGTAAGAAAAGAAGATAGAATTTAGTTTTAAAAGTAAGCTTTGAGAAGTAATAAGTATTTAGAAAAGTGAAGAAGTAAAGTAAGAAAAGAAGATAGAATTTCAGTTTTAAAAGTAAGCTTTGAGATGAAAGAAGTATTTAGAAAAGTGAAGAAGTAAAGTAAGAAAAGAAGATAGAATTTCAGTTTTAAAAGTAAGCTTTGAGATGAAAGAAGTATTTAGAAAAGTGAAGAAGTAAAGTAAGAAAAGAAGATAGAATTTCAGTTTTAAAAGCAAGCTTTGAGATAAAATAAGTATTTAGAAAAGTGAAGAAGTAAAGTAAGAAAGGAACATAGAATTTCAGTTTTAAAAGTAAGCTTTGAGATGAAAGAAGTATTTAGAAAAGTGAAGAAGTAAAGTAAGAAAGGAACATAGAGTTTCAGTTTTAAAAGTAAGCTTTGAGAAGTAATAAGTATTTAGAAAAGTGAAGAAGTAAAGTAAGAAAAGAAGATAGATCTTCAGTTTTAAAAGTAAGCTTTGAGAAGTAATAAGTATTTAGAAAAGTGAAGAAGTAAAGTAAGAAAAGAAGATAGAATTTCAGTTTTAAAAGTAAGCTTTGAGATGAAAGAAGTATTTAGAAAAGTGAAGAAGTAAAGTAAGAAAAGAAGATAGAATTTCAGTTTTAAAAGTAAGCTTTGAGATGAAAGAAGTATTTAGAAAAGTGAAGAAGTAAAGTAAGAAAGGAACATAGAATTTCAGTTTTAAAAGTAAGCTTTGAGATGAAAGAAGTATTTAGAAAAGTGAAGAAGTAAAGTAAGAAAAGAAGATAGATCTTCAGTTTTAAAAGTAAGCTTTGAGAAGTAATAAGTATTTTGAAAAGTGAAGAAGTAAAGTAAGAAAAGAAGATAGATCTTCAGTTTTAAAAGTAAGCTTTGAGAAGTAATAAGTATTTAGAAAAGTGAAGAAGTAAAGTAAGAAATGAAGATAGAATTTCAGTTTTAAAAGAAAACTTTGAATAAAAAAAATATTTAGAAAAGTGAAGAAGTAAAGTAAGAAAAGAAGATAGAATTTAGTTTTAAAAGTAAGCTTTGAGAAGTAATAAGTATTTAGAAAAGTGAAGAAGTAAAGTAAGAAAAGAAGATAGAATTTCAGTTTTAAAAGTAAGCTTTGAGATGAAAGAAGTATTTAGAAAAGTGAAGAAGTAAAGTAAGAAAAGAAGATAGAATTTCAGTTTTAAAAGTAAGCTTTGAGATGAAAGAAGTATTTAGAAAAGTGAAGAAGTAAAGTAAGAAAAGAAGATAGAATTTCAGTTTTAAAAGCAAGCTTTGAGATAAAATAAGTATTTAGAAAAGTGAAGAAGTAAAGTAAGAAAGGAACATAGAATTTCAGTTTTAAAAGTAAGCTTTGAGATGAAAGAAGTATTTAGAAAAGTGAAGAAGTAAAGTAAGAAAGGAACATAGA
>CAMPDV010005877.1:0-25882 GCA_946699065.1 Loxodes magnus | reverse complement strand
CTTTAATTCTTCACTTTTCTAAATACTTATTACTTCTCAAGTCATACTCCTTAAAACTGTACTTCTATCTTCTTTTCTTACTTTACTTCTTCACTTTTCTAAATACTTATTACTTCTCAAAGCATACTTCTTAAAACTGTACTTCTTTCTTCTTTTCTTACTTTACTTCTTCACTTTTCTAAATACTGAATAATTCACAAAGCATACTTCTTAAAACTGAACTTCTATCTTCTTTTCTTACTTTACTTCTTCACTTTTCTAATACAAATTACTTTTGACTAAAAGAATACTCCTTAAAACTGAACTTCTATCTTCTTTTCTTACTTTACTTCTTCACTTTTCTAAATACTTAATAATTCACAAAGCATACTTCTTAAAACTGAACTTCTATCTTCTTTTCTTACTTTACTTCTTCACTTTTCTAAATACTTAATAATTCACAAAGCATACTTCTTAAAACTGTACTTCTTTCTTCTTTTCTTACTTTACTTCTTCACTTTTCTAAATACTTAATAATTCACAAAGCATACTTCTTAAAACTGAACTTCTATCTTCTTTTCTTACTTTACTTCTTCACTTTTCTAAATACATATTACTTTTGACTAAAAGAATACTCCTTAAAACTGAACTTCTATCTTCTTTTCTTACTTTACTTCTTCACTTTTCTAAATACTTATTACTTCTCAAGTCATACTCCTTAAAACTTAAATTCTATCTTCTTTTCTTACTTTACTTCTTCACTTTTCTAAATACTTATTACTTCTCAAAGCATACTCCTTTAAACTGAAACTCTATCTTCTTTTCTTACTTTACTTTTTCACTTTTCAAATACTTATTACTTCTCAAAGCATAATCCTTAAAACTGAAACTCTACCTTCTTTTCTTACTTTACTTCTTCACTTTTCTAAATACTTATTACTTCTCAAAGCATACTTCTTAAAACTGAACTTCTATCTTCTTTTCTTACTTTACTTCTTCACTTTTCTAAATACTTATTACTTCTCAAAGAATACTCCTTAAAACTGTACTTCTATCTTCTTTTCTTACTTTACTTCTTCACTTTTCTAAATACTTAATAATTCACAAAGCATACTTCTTAAAACTGTACTTCTTTCTTCTTTTCTTACTTTACTTCTTCACTTTTCTAAATACTTAATAATTCACAAAGCATACTTCTTAAAACTGAACTTCTATCTTCTTTTCTTACTTTACTTCTTCACTTTTCTAAATACATATTACTTTTGACTAAAAGAATACTCCTTAAAACTGTACTTCTTTCTTCTTTTCTTACTTTACTTCTTCACTTTTCTAAATACTTATTACTTCTCAAGTCATACTCCTTAAAACTTAAATTCTATCTTCTTTTCTTACTTTACTTCTTCACTTTTCTAAATACTTATTACTTCTCAAAGCATACTCCTTTAAACTGAAACTCTATCTTCTTTTCTTACTTTACTTCTTCACTTTTCTAAATACTTAATACTTCTCAAGGCATACTCCTTAAAACTGAAATTCTATCTTCTTTTCTTACTTTACTTCTTCACTTTTCTAAATACTTAATAATTCTCAAAGCATACTTCTTAAAACTGAAATTCTATCTTCTTTTCTTACTTTACTTCTTCACTTTTCTAAATACTTAATAATTCACAAAGCATACTTCTTAAAACTGAACTTCTATCTTCTTTTCTTACTTTACTTCTTCACTTTTCTAAATACTTAATAATTCACAAAGCATACTTCTTAAAACTGAACTTCTATCTTCTTTTCTTACTTTACTTCTTCACTTTTCTAAATACTTAATAATTCACAAAGCATACTTCTTAAAACTGAACTTCTATCTTCTTTTCTTACTTTACTTCTTCACTTTTCTAAATACATATTACTTTTGACTAAAAGAATACTCCTTAAAACTGAACTTCTATCTTCTTTTCTTACTTTACTTCTTCACTTTTCTAAATACTTATTACTTCTCAAGTCATACTCCTTAAAACTTAAATTCTATCTTCTTTTCTTACTTTACTTCTTCACTTTTCTAAATACTTATTACTTCTCAAAGCATACTCCTTTAAACTGAAACTCTATCTTCTTTTCTTACTTTACTTTTTCACTTTTCAAATACTTATTACTTCTCAAAGCATAATCCTTAAAACTGAAACTCTACCTTCTTTTCTTACTTTACTTCTTCACTTTTCTAAATACTTATTACTTCTCAAAGCATACTTCTTAAAACTGAACTTCTATCTTCTTTTCTTACTTTACTTCTTCACTTTTCTAAATACTTATTACTTCTCAAAGAATACTCCTTAAAACTGTACTTCTATCTTCTTTTCTTACTTTACTTCTTCACTTTTCTAAATACTTAATAATTCACAAAGCATACTTCTTAAAACTGTACTTCTTTCTTCTTTTCTTACTTTACTTCTTCACTTTTCTAAATACTTAATAATTCACAAAGCATACTTCTTAAAACTGAACTTCTATCTTCTTTTCTTACTTTACTTCTTCACTTTTCTAAATACATATTACTTTTGACTAAAAGAATACTCCTTAAAACTGTACTTCTTTCTTCTTTTCTTACTTTACTTCTTTACTTTTCTAAATACTTAATACTTCTCAAGTCATACTCCTTAAAACTGAAATTCTATCTTCTTTTCTTACTTTACTTCTTCACTTTTCTAAATACTTATTACTTCTCAAAGCATACTCCTTTAAACTGAAACTCTATCTTCTTTTCTTACTTTACTTCTTCACTTTTCTAAATACTTAATAATTCACAAAGCATACTTCTTAAAACTGAACTTCTATCTTCTTTTCTTACTTTACTTCTTCACTTTTCTAAATACTTATTACTTCTCAAAGCATACTTCTTAAAACTGAACTTCTATCTTCTTTTCTTACTTTACTTCTTCACTTTTCTAAATACACATTACTTTTGACTAAAAGAATACTCCTTAAAACTGAACTTCTATCTTCTTTTCTTACTTTACTTCTTAACTTTTCTAAATACTTATTACTTCTCAAAGCATACTTCTTAAAACTGAACTTCTATCTTCTTTTCTTACTTTACTTCTTCACTTTTATAAATACATATTACTTTTGACTAAAAGCATACTTCTTAAAACTGAACTTCTATCTTCTTTTCTTACTTTACTTCTTCACTTTTCTAAATACTTATTACTTCTCAAAGCATACTCCTTAAAACTAAACTTCTATCTTCTTTTCTTACTTTACTTCTTCACTTTTCTAAATACATATTACTTTTGACTAAAAGAATACTCCTTAAAACTGAACTTCTATCTTCTTTTCTTACTTTACTTCTTCACTTTTCTAAATACTTATTACTTCTCAAAGCATACTCCTTAAAACTGAACTTCTATCTTCTTTTCTTACTTTACTTCTTCACTTTTCTAAATACTTATTACTTCTCAAAGCATACTCCTTAAAACTAAACTTCTATCTTCTTTTCTTACTTTACTTCTTCACTTTTCTAAATACATATTACTTTTGACTAAAAGAATACTCCTTAAAACTGAACTTCTATCTTCTTTTCTTACTTTACTTCTTCACTTTTCTAAATACTTATTACTTCTCAAGTCATACTCCTTAAAACTTAAATTCTATCTTCTTTTCTTACTTTACTTCTTCACTTTTCTAAATACTTAATACTTCTCAAAGCATACTCTTTAAAACTGAAATTCTATCTTCTTTTCTTACTTTACTTCTTCACTTTTCTAAATACTTATTACTTCTCAAAGCATACTTCTTAAAACTGAACTTCTATCTTCTTTTCTTACTTTACTTCTTCACTTTTCTAAATACAAATTACTTTTGACTAAAAGAATACTCCTTAAAACTTTACTTCTATCTTCTTTTCTTACTTTACTTCTTCACTTTTCTAATCACTTAATAATTCACAAAGCATACTTCTTAAAACTGTACTTCTTTCTTCTTTTCTTACTTTACTTCTTCACTTTTCTAAATACTTATTACTTCTCAAAGCATACTCCTTAAAACTGAAACTCTATCTTCTTTTCTTACTTTACTTCTTCACTTTTCTAAATACTTATTACTTATCAAAGCATACTCCTTAAAACTTAAATTCTATCTTCTTACTTTACTTCTTCACTTTTCTAAATACTTAATAATTCACAAAGCATACTTCTTAAAACTGTACTTCTTTCTTCTTTTCTTACTTTACTTCTTCACTTTTCTAAATACTTAATAATTCACAAAGCATACTTCTTAAAACTGAACTTCTATCTTCTTTTCTTACTTTACTTCTTCACTTTTCTAAATACTTAATAATTCACAAAGCATACTTCTTAAAACTGAACTTCTATCTTCTTTTTTTACTTTACTTCTTCACTTTTCTAAATACATATTACTTTTGACTAAAAGAATACTCCTTAAAACTGAACTTCTATCTTCTTTTCTTACTTTACTTCTTCACTTTTCTAAATACTTATTACTTCTCAAGTCATACTCCTTAAAACTTAAATTCTATCTTCTTTTCTTACTTTACTTCTTCACTTTTCTAAATACTTATTACTTCTCAAAGCATACTCCTTTAAACTGAAACTCTATCTTCTTTTCTTACTTTACTTTTTCACTTTTCAAATACTTATTACTTCTCAAAGCATAATCCTTAAAACTGAAACTCTACCTTCTTTTCTTACTTTACTTCTTCACTTTTCTAAATACTTATTACTTCTCAAAGCATACTTCTTAAAACTGAACTTCTATCTTCTTTTCTTACTTTACTTCTTCACTTTTCTAAATACATATTACTTTTGACTAAAAGAATACTCCTTAAAACTGAACTTCTATCTTCTTTTCTTACTTTACTTCTTCACTTTTCTAAATACTTATTACTTCTCAAGTCATACTCCTTAAAACTTAAACTCTACCTTCTTTTCTTACTTTACTTCTTCACTTTTCTAAATACTTATTACTTCTCAAAGCATACTTCTTAAAACTGAACTTCTATCTTCTTTTCTTACTTTACTTCTTCACTTTTCTAAATACTTATTACTTCTCAAAGAATACTCCTTAAAACTGTACTTCTATCTTCTTTTCTTACTTTACTTCTTCACTTTTCTAAATACTTAATAATTCACAAAGCATACTTCTTAAAACTGTACTTCTTTCTTCTTTTCTTACTTTACTTCTTCACTTTTCTAAATACTTAATAATTCACAAAGCATACTTCTTAAAACTGAACTTCTATCTTCTTTTCTTACTTTACTTCTTCACTTTTCTAAATACATATTACTTTTGACTAAAAGAATACTCCTTAAAACTGTACTTCTTTCTTCTTTTCTTACTTTACTTCTTTACTTTTCTAAATACTTAATACTTCTCAAGTCATACTCCTTAAAACTGAAATTCTATCTTCTTTTCTTACTTTACTTCTTCACTTTTCTAAATACTTATTACTTCTCAAAGCATACTCCTTTAAACTGAAACTCTATCTTCTTTTCTTACTTTACTTCTTCACTTTTCTAAATACATATTACTTTTGACTAAAAGAATACTCCTTAAAACTGAACTTCTATCTTCTTTTCTTACTTTACTTCTTCACTTTTCTAAATACTTATTACTTCTCAAAGCATACTTCTTAAAACTGAACTTCTATCTTCTTTTCTTACTTTACTTCTTCACTTTTCTAAATACACATTACTTTTGACTAAAAGAATACTCCTTAAAACTGAACTTCTATCTTCTTTTCTTACTTTACTTCTTAACTTTTCTAAATACTTATTACTTCTCAAAGCATACTTCTTAAAACTGAACTTCTATCTTCTTTTCTTACTTTACTTCTTCACTTTTATAAATACATATTACTTTTGACTAAAAGCATACTTCTTAAAACTGAACTTCTATCTTCTTTTCTTACTTTACTTCTTCACTTTTCTAAATACTTATTACTTCTCAAAGCATACTCCTTAAAACTGAACTTCTATCTTCTTTTCTTACTTTACTTCTTCACTTTTCTAAATACATATTACTTTTGACTAAAAGAATACTCCTTAAAACTGAACTTCTATCTTCTTTTCTTACTTTACTTCTTCACTTTTCTAAATACTTATTACTTCTCAAAGCATACTCCTTAAAACTGAAACTCTATCTTCTTTTCTTACTTTACTTCTTCACTTTTCTAAATACTTAATACTTCTCAAAGCATACTCTTTAAAACTGAAATTCTATCTTCTTTTCTTACTTTACTTCTTCACTTTTCTAAATACTTATTACTTCTCAAAGCATACTTCTTAAAACTGAACTTCTATCTTCTTTTCTTACTTTACTTCTTCACTTTTCTAAATACAAATTACTTTTGACTAAAAGAATACTCCTTAAAACTTTACTTCTATCTTCTTTTCTTACTTTACTTCTTCACTTTTCTAATCACTTAATAATTCACAAAGCATACTTCTTAAAACTGTACTTCTTTCTTCTTTTCTTACTTTACTTCTTCACTTTTCTAAATACTTATTACTTCTCAAAGCATAATCCTTAAAACTGAAATTCTATCTTCTTTTCTTACTTTACTTCTTCACTTTTCTAAATACTTATTACTTATCAAAGCATACTCCTTAAAACTTAAATTCTATCTTCTTACTTTACTTCTTCACTTTTCTAAATACTTAATAATTCACAAAGCATACTTCTTAAAACTGTACTTCTTTCTTCTTTTCTTACTTTACTTCTTTACTTTTCTAAATACTTAATAATTCACAAAGCATACTTCTTAAAACTGTACTTCTTTCTTCTTTTCTTACTTTACTTCTTCACTTTTCTAAATACTTAATAATTCACAAAGCATACTTCTTAAAACTGAACTTCTATCTTCTTTTCTTACTTTACTTCTTCACTTTTCTAAATACACATTACTTTTGACTAAAAGAATACTCCTTAAAACTGAACTTCTATCTTCTTTTCTTACTTTACTTCTTCACTTTTCTAAATACATATTACTTCTCAAAGCATACTTCTTAAAACTGAACTTCTATCTTCTTTTCTTACTTTACTTCTTAACTTTTCTAAATACTTATTACTTCTCAAAGCATACTTCTTAAAACTGAACTTCTATCTTCTTTTCTTACTTTACTTCTTCACTTTTCTAAATACATATTACTTTTGACTAAAAGAATACTCCTTAAAACTGAACTTCTATCTTCTTTTCTTACTTTACTTCTTAACTTTTCTAAATACTTATTACTTCTCAAAGCATACTTCTTAAAACTGAAATTCTATCTTCTTTTCTTACTTTACTTCTTCACTTTTCTAAATACTTAATAATTCACAAAGCATACTTCTTAAAACTGAACTTCTATCTTCTTTTCTTACTTTACTTCTTCACTTTTATAAATACTTAATACTTCTCAAAACATACTACTTAAAACTGAAATTCTATCTTCTTTTCTTACTTTACTTCTTCACTTTTCTAAATACTTATTACTTCACAAAGCATACTTCTTAAAACTGTACTTCTTTCTTCTTTTCTTACTTTACTTCTTCACTTTTCTAAATACTTAATAATTCACAAAGCATACTTCTTAAAACTGAACTTCTATCTTCTTTTCTTACTTTACTTCTTCACTTTTCTAAATACATATTACTTTTGACTAAAAGAATACTCCTTAAAACTGAACTTCTATCTTCTTTTCTTACTTTACTTCTTCACTTTTCTAAATACATATTACTTCTCAAAGCATACTTCTTAAAACTGAACTTCTATCTTCTTTTCTTACTTTACTTCTTCACTTTTCTAAATACTTATTACTTCTCAAAGCATACTTCTTAAAACTGTACTTCTTTCTTCTTTTCTTACTTTACTTCTTCACTTCTCTAAATACAAATTACTTTTGACTAAAAGAATACTCCTTAAAACTTTACTTCTATCTTCTTTTCTTACTTTACTTCTTCACTTTTCTAAATACTTATTACTTCTCAAAGCATACTACTTTAAACTGAAATTCTACCTTCTTTTCTTACTTTACTTCTTCACTTTTCTAAATACTTATTACTTCTCAAAGCATACTCCTTAAAACTGAAACTCTATCTTCTTACTTTACTTCTTCACTTTTCTAAATACATATTACTTCTCAAAGCATACTTCTTAAAACTGAACTTCTATCTTCTTTTCTTACTTTACTTCTTCACTTTTCAAAATACTTATTACTTCTCAAAGAATACTCCTTAAAACTGTACTTCTATCTTCTTTTCTTACTTTACTTCTTCACTTTTCTAAATACTTATTACTTCTCAAAGCATACTTCTTAAAACTGAACTTCTTTCTTCTTTTCTTACTTTACTTCTTCACTTTTCTAAATACAAATTACTTTTGACTAAAAGAATACTCCTTAAAACTTTACTTCTATCTTCTTTTCTTACTTTACTTCTTCACTTTTCTAAATACTTAATAATTCACAAAGCATACTTCTTAAAACTGAACTTCTATCTTCTTTTCTTACTTTACTTCTTCACTTTTCTAAATACACATTACTTTTGACTAAAAGAATACTCCTTAAAACTGAACTTCTATCTTCTTTTCTTACTTTACTTCTTCACTTTTCTAAATACATATTACTTCTCAAAGCATACTTCTTAAAACTGAACTTCTATCTTCTTTTCTTACTTTACTTCTTCACTTTTCTAAATACTTATTACTTCTCAAAGCATACTTCTTAAAACTGTACTTCTTTCTTCTTTTCTTACTTTACTTCTTCACTTTTCTAAATACAAATTACTTTTGACTAAAAGAATACTCCTTAAAACTTTACTTCTATCTTCTTTTCTTACTTTACTTCTTCACTTTTCTAAATACTTAATACTTCTCAAAGCATACTTCTTAAAACTGAACTTCTATCTTCTTTTCTTACTTTACTTCTTCACTTTTCTAAATACATATTACTTTTGACTAAAAGAATACTCCTTAAAACTGAACTTCTATCTTCTTTTCTTACTTTACTTCTTAACTTTTCTAAATACTTATTACTTCTCAAAGCATACTTCTTAAAACTGAAATTCTATCTTCTTTTCTTACTTTACTTCTTCACTTTTCTAAATACTTAATAATTCACAAAGCATACTTCTTAAAACTGAACTTCTATCTTCTTTTCTTACTTTACTTCTTCACTTTTCTAAATACTTAATACTTCTCAAAACATACTACTTAAAACTGAAATTCTATCTTCTTTTCTTACTTTACTTCTTCACTTTTCTAAATACTTAATAATTCACAAAGCATACTTCTTAAAACTGAACTTCTATCTTCTTTTCTTACTTTACTTCTTCACTTTTCTAAATACACATTACTTTTGACTAAAAGAATACTCCTTAAAACTGAACTTCTATCTTCTTTTCTTACTTTACTTCTTCACTTTTCTAAATACATATTACTTCTCAAAGCATACTTCTTAAAACTGAACTTCTATCTTCTTTTCTTACTTTACTTCTTCACTTTTCTAAATACTTATTACTTCTCAAAGCATACTTCTTAAAACTGAACTTCTATCTTCTTTTCTTACTTTACTTCTTAACTTTTCTAAATACATATTACTTTTGACTAAAAGAATACTCCTTAAAACTGAACTTCTATCTTCTTTTCTTACTTTACTTCTTAACTTTTCTAAATACTTATTACTTCTCAAAGCATACTTCTTAAAACTGAAATTCTATCTTCTTTTCTTACTTTACTTCTTCACTTTTCTAAATACTTAATAATTCACAAAGCATACTTCTTAAAACTGAACTTCTATCTTCTTTTCTTACTTTACTTCTTCACTTTTCTAAATACTTAATACTTCTCAAAGCATACTACTTAAAACTGAAATTCTATCTTCTTTTCTTACTTTACTTCTTCACTTTTCTAAATACTTATTACTTCACAAAGCATACTTCTTAAAACTGTACTTCTTTCTTCTTTTCTTACTTTACTTCTTTACTTTTCTAAATACTTAATACTTCTCAAAGCATACTTCTTAAAACTGAAATTCTATCTTCTTTTCTTACTTTACTTCTTCACTTTTCTAAATACTTAATAATTCACAAAGCATACTTCTTAAAACTGAAATTCTATCTTCTTACTTTACTTCTTCACTTTTCTAAATACTTATTACTTATCAAAGCATACTTCTTAAAACTGTACTTCTTTCTTCTTTTCTTACTTTACTTCTTCACTTTTCTAAATACTTAATAATTCACAAAGCATACTTCTTAAAACTGAACTTCTATCTTCTTTTCTTACTTTACTTCTTCACTTTTCTAAATACATATTACTTTTGACTAAAAGAATACTCCTTAAAACTGAACTTCTATCTTCTTTTCTTACTTTACTTCTTCACTTTTCTAAATACATATTACTTCTCAAAGCATACTTCTTAAAACTGAACTTCTATCTTCTTTTCTTACTTTACTTCTTAACTTTTCTAAATACTTATTACTTCTCAAAGCATACTTCTTAAAACTGAACTTCTATCTTCTTTTCTTACTTTACTTCTTCACTTTTCTAAATACATATTACTTTTGACTAAAAGAATACTCCTTAAAACTGAACTTCTATCTTCTTTTCTTACTTTACTTCTTCACTTTTCTAAATACTTATTACTTCTCAAAGCATACTACTTTAAACTGAAATTCTATCTTCTTTTCTTACTTTACTTTTTCACTTTTCAAATACTTATTACTTCTCAAAGCATACTCCTTAAAATTGAAACTCTACCTTCTTTTCTTACTTTACTTCTTCACTTTTCTAAATACTTATTACTTCTCAAAGCATACTCCTTTAAACTGAAACTCTATCTTCTTTTCTTACTTTACTTCTTCACTTTTCTAAATACTTATTACTTCTCAAAGCATACTCCTTAAAACTTAAATTCTATCTTCTTACTTTACTTCTTCACTTTTCTAAATACATATTACTTCTCAAAGCATACTTCTTAAAACTGAACTTCTATCTTCTTTTCTTACTTTACTTCTTCACTTTTCTAAATACTTAATAATTCACAAAGCATACTTCTTAAAACTGAACTTCTTTCTTCTTTTCTTACTTTACTTCTTCACTTTTCTAAATACTTAATAATTCACAAAGCATACTTCTTAAAACTGAACTTCTATCTTCTTTTCTTACTTTACTTCTTCACTTTTCTAAATACATATTACTTTTGACTAAAAGAATACTCCTTAAAACTGAACTTCTATCTTCTTTTCTTACTTTACTTCTTCACTTTTCTAAATACTTATTACTTCTCAAAGCATACTCCTTAAAACTGAAACTCTATCTTCTTTTCTTACTTTACTTCTTCACTTTTCTAAATACTTAATACTTCTCAAAGCATACTCTTTAAAACTGAACTTCTATCTTCTTTTCTTACTTTACTTCTTAACTTTTCTAAATACTTATTACTTCTCAAAGCATACTTCTTAAAACTGAACTTCTATCTTCTTTTCTTACTTTACTTCTTCACTTTTCTAAATACAAATTACTTTTGACTAAAAGAATACTCCTTAAAACTTTACTTCTATCTTCTTTTCTTACTTTACTTCTTCACTTTTCTAATCACTTAATAATTCACAAAGCATACTTCTTAAAACTGTACTTCTTTCTTCTTTTCTTACTTTACTTCTTAACTTTTCTAAATACTTATTACTTCTCAAAGCATAATCCTTAAAACTGAAATTCTATCTTCTTTTCTTACTTTACTTCTTCACTTTTCTAAATACTTATTACTTCTCAAAGCATACTCCTTTAAACTGAAACTCTATCTTCTTTTCTTACTTTACTTCTTCACTTTTCTAAATACTTATTACTTCTCAAGGCATACTCCTTAAAACTGAAATTCTATCTTCTTTTCTTACTTTACTTCTTCACTTTTCTAAATACTTATTACTTCTCAAGGCATACTCCTTAAAACTGAAATTCTACCTTCTTTTCTTACTTTACTTCTTCACTTTTCTAAATACACATTACTTTTGACTAAAAGCATACTTCTTAAAACTGTACTTCTATCTTCTTTTCTTACTTTACTTCTTAACTTTTCTAAATACTTATTACTTCTCAAAGCATACTACTTTAAACTGAAATTCTATCTTCTTTTCTTACTTTACTTTTTCACTTTTCAAATACTTATTACTTCTCAAAGCATACTCCTTAAAATTGAAACTCTACCTTCTTTTCTTACTTTACTTCTTCACTTTTCTAAATACTTAATAATTCACAAAGCATACTTCTTAAAACTGAACTTCTATCTTCTTTTCTTACTTTACTTCTTCACTTTTCTAAATACATATTACTTTTGACTAAAAGAATACTCCTTAAAACTGAACTTCTATCTTCTTTTCTTACTTTACTTCTTCACTTTTCTAAATACTTATTACTTCTCAAGTCATACTCCTTAAAACTTAAATTCTATCTTCTTTTCTTACTTTAATTCTTCACTTTTCTAAATACTTATTACTTCTCAAGTCATACTCCTTAAAACTGTACTTCTATCTTCTTTTCTTACTTTACTTCTTCACTTTTCTAAATACTTATTACTTCTCAAAGCATACTTCTTAAAACTGTACTTCTTTCTTCTTTTCTTACTTTACTTCTTCACTTTTCTAAATACTGAATAATTCACAAAGCATACTTCTTAAAACTGAACTTCTATCTTCTTTACTTACTTTACTTCTTCACTTTTCTAAATACATATTACTTTTGACTAAAAGAATACTCCTTAAAACTGAACTTCTATCTTCTTTTCTTACTTTACTTCTTCACTTTTCTAAATACTTATTACTTCTCAAAGCATACTACTTTAAACTGAAATTCTATCTTCTTTTCTTACTTTACTTCTTCACTTTTCTAAATACTTATTACTTCTCAAAGCATACTCCTTTAAACTGAAACTCTATCTTCTTTTCTTACTTTACTTCTTCACTTTTCTAAATACTTATTACTTCTCAAGGCATACTCCTTAAAACTGAAATTCTATCTTCTTTTCTTACTTTACTTCTTCACTTTTCTAAATACTTATTACTTCTCAAGGCATACTCCTTAAAACTGAAACTCTACCTTCTTTTCTTACTTTACTTCTTCACTTTTCTAAATACACATTACTTTTGACTAAAAGAATACTCCTTAAAACTGAACTTCTATCTTCTTTTCTTACTTTACTTCTTCACTTTTCTAAATACTTATTACTTCTCAAGGCATACTCCTTAAAACTGAAACTCTACCTTCTTTTCTTACTTTACTTCTTCACTTTTCTAAATACACATTACTTTTGACTAAAAGAATACTCCTTAAAACTGAACTTCTATCTTCTTTTCTTACTTTACTTCTTCACTTTTCTAAATACACATTACTTTTGACTAAAAGCATACTTCTTAAAACTGTACTTCTATCTTCTTTTCTTACTTTACTTCTTAACTTTTCTAAATACTTATTACTTCTCAAAGCATACTACTTTAAACTGAAATTCTATCTTCTTTTCTTACTTTACTTTTTCACTTTTCAAATACTTATTACTTCTCAAAGCATACTCCTTAAAATTGAAACTCTACCTTCTTTTCTTACTTTACTTCTTCACTTTTCTAAATACTTAATAATTCACAAAGCATACTTCTTAAAACTGAACTTCTATCTTCTTTTCTTACTTTACTTCTTCACTTTTCTAAATACATATTACTTTTGACTAAAAGAATACTCCTTAAAACTGAACTTCTATCTTCTTTTCTTACTTTACTTCTTCACTTTTCTAAATACTTATTACTTCTCAAGTCATACTCCTTAAAACTTAAATTCTATCTTCTTTTCTTACTTTAATTCTTCACTTTTCTAAATACTTATTACTTCTCAAGTCATACTCCTTAAAACTGTACTTCTATCTTCTTTTCTTACTTTACTTCTTCACTTTTCTAAATACTTATTACTTCTCAAAGCATACTTCTTAAAACTGTACTTCTTTCTTCTTTTCTTACTTTACTTCTTCACTTTTCTAAATACTGAATAATTCACAAAGCATACTTCTTAAAACTGAACTTCTATCTTCTTTACTTACTTTACTTCTTCACTTTTCTAAATACATATTACTTTTGACTAAAAGAATACTCCTTAAAACTGAACTTCTATCTTCTTTTCTTACTTTACTTCTTCACTTTTCTAAATACTTATTACTTCTCAAAGCATACTACTTTAAACTGAAATTCTATCTTCTTTTCTTACTTTACTTCTTCACTTTTCTAAATACTTATTACTTCTCAAAGCATACTCCTTTAAACTGAAACTCTATCTTCTTTTCTTACTTTACTTCTTCACTTTTCTAAATACTTATTACTTCTCAAGGCATACTCCTTAAAACTGAAACTCTACCTTCTTTTCTTACTTTACTTCTTCACTTTTCTAAATACTTAATAATTCACAAAGCATACTTCTTAAAACTGAACTTCTATCTTCTTTTCTTACTTTACTTCTTCACTTTTCTAAATACACATTACTTTTGACTAAAAGAATACTCCTTAAAACTGAACTTCTATCTTCTTTTCTTACTTTACTTCTTCACTTTTCTAAATACTTATTACTTCTCAAAGCATACTACTTTAAACTGAAATTCTATCTTCTTTTCTTACTTTACTTTTTCACTTTTCAAATACTTATTACTTCTCAAAGCATACTCCTTAAAATTGAAACTCTACCTTCTTTTCTTACTTTACTTCTTCACTTTTCTAAATACTTAATTATTCACAAAGCATACTTCTTAAAACTGAACTTCTATCTTCTTTTCTTACTTTACTTCTTCACTTTTCTAAATACATATTACTTTTGACTAAAAGAATACTCCTTAAAACTGAACTTCTATCTTCTTTTCTTACTTTACTTCTTCACTTTTCTAAATACTTATTACTTCTCAAGTCATACTCCTTAAAACTTAAATTCTATCTTCTTTTCTTACTTTAATTCTTCACTTTTCTAAATACTTATTACTTCTCAAGTCATACTCCTTAAAACTTAAATTCTATCTTCTTTTCTTACTTTACTTCTTCACTTTTCTAAATACTTATTACTTCTCAAAGCATACTCCTTTAAACTGAAACTCTATCTTCTTTTCTTACTTTACTTTTTCACTTTTCAAATACTTATTACTTCTCAAAGCATACTCCTTAAAACTGAAACTCTACCTTCTTTTCTTACTTTACTTCTTCACTTTTCTAAATACTTATTACTTCTCAAAGCATACTCCTTTAAACTGAAACTCTATCTTCTTTTCTTACTTTACTTCTTCACTTTTAAAATACTTCTTTTATCTCATAGCATACTCTTTAAAACTGAAATTCTATCTTCTTTTCTTACTTTACTTCTTAACTTTTCTAAATACTTATTACTTCTCAAAGCATACTCCTTAAAACTGAACTTCTATCTTCTTTTCTTACTTTACTTCTTCACTTTTCTAAATACTTATTACTTCTCAAGTCATACTCCTTAAAACTTAAATTCTATCTTCTTACTTTACTTCTTCACTTTTCTAAATACTTATTACTTCTCAAAGCATACTCCTTTAAACTGAAACTCTATCTTCTTTTCTTACTTTACTTTTTCACTTTTCAAATACTTATTACTTCTCAAAGCATACTCCTTAAAACTGAAACTCTACCTTCTTTTCTTACTTTACTTCTTCACTTTTCTAAATACTTATTACTTCTCAAAGCATACTTCTTAAAACTGAACTTCTATCTTCTTTTCTTACTTTACTTCTTCACTTTTCTAAATACACATTACTTTTGACTAAAAGAATACTACTTAAAACTGAACTTCTATCTTCTTTTCTTACTTTACTTCTTAACTTTTCTAAATACATATTACTTCTCAAAGCATACTTCTTAAAACTGAACTTCTATCTTCTTTTCTTACTTTACTTCTTCACTTTTCTAAATACTTAATAATTCACAAAGCATACTTCTTAAAACTGAAACTCTATCTTCTTTTCTTACTTTACTTCTTCACTTTTCTAAATACTTATTACTTCTCAAAGCATACTCCTTAAAACTGAACTTCTATCTTCTTTTCTTACTTTACTTCTTCACTTTTCTAAATACATATTACTTTTGACTAAAAGAATACTCCTTAAAACTGAACTTCTATCTTCTTTTCTTACTTTACTTCTTCACTTTTCTAAATACTTATTACTTCTCAAGTCATACTCCTTAAAACTTAAATTCTATCTTCTTACTTTACTTCTTCACTTTTCTAAATACTTATTACTTCTCAAAGCATACTCCTTAAAACTGAAACTCTATCTTCTTTTCTTACTTTACTTCTTCACTTTTCTAAATACTTAATACTTCTCAAAGCATACTCTTTAAAACTGAACTTCTATCTTCTTTTCTTACTTTACTTCTTAACTTTTCTAAATACTTATTACTTCTCAAAGCATACTTCTTAAAACTGAACTTCTATCTTCTTTTCTTACTTTACTTCTTCACTTTTCTAAATACAAATTACTTTTGACTAAAAGAATACTCCTTAAAACTTTACTTCTATCTTCTTTTCTTACTTTACTTCTTCACTTTTCTAAATACTTATTACTTCTCAAAGCATACTCCTTAAAACTGAAACTCTATCTTCTTTTCTTACTTTACTTCTTCACTTTTAAAATACTTAATACTTCTCAAAGCATACTCTTTAAAACTGAAATTCTACCTTCTTTTCTTACTTTACTTCTTCACTTTTCTAAATACTTATTACTTCTCAAAGCATACTTCTTAAAACTGTACTTCTTTCTTCTTTTCTTACTTTACTTCTTCACTTTTCTAAATACATATTACTTTTGACTAAAAGAATACTCCTTAAAACTGAACTTCTATCTTCTTTTCTTAATTTACTTCTTCACTTTTCTAAATACATATTACTTCTCAAAGCATACTCTTTAAAACTGAAATTATATCTTCTTTTCTTACTTTACTTCTTCACTTTTCTAAATACTTACTACTTCTCAAAGCATACTCCTTTAAACTGAAACTCTATCTTCTTTTCTTACTTTACTTCTTCACTTTTCTAAATACTTATTACTTCTCAAAGCATACTACTTTAAACTGAAATTCTATCTTCTTTTCTTACTTTACTTTTTCACTTTTCAAATACTTATTACTTCTCAAAGCATACTCCTTAAAACTGAAATTCTATCTTCTTTTCTTACTTTACTTCTTCACTTTTCTAAATACTTAATAATTCACAAAGCATACTTCTTAAAACTGTACTTCTATCTTCTTTTCTTACTTTACTTCTTCACTTTTCTAAATACATATTACTTTTGACTAAAAGAATACTCCTTAAAACTGAACTTCTATCTTCTTTTCTTAATTTACTTCTTCACTTTTCTAAATACTTAATAATTCACAAAGCATACTTCTTAAAACTGAACTTCTATCTTCTTTTCTTACTTTACTTCTTCACTTTTCTAAATACTTATTACTTCTCAAAGCATACTCCTTTAAACTGAAACTCTATCTTCTTTTCTTACTTTACTTCTTCACTTTTCTAAATACTTATTACTTCACAAAGCATACTCCTTTAAACTGAAACTCTATCTTCTTTTCTTACTTTACTTCTTCACTTTTCTAAATACTTATTACTTCTCAAGGCATACTCCTTAAAACTGAAATTCTACCTTCTTTTCTTACTTTACTTCTTCACTTTTCTAAATACTTATTACTTCACAAAGCATACTCCTTTAAACTGAAACTCTATCTTCTTTTCTTACTTTACTTCTTCACTTTTCTAAATACTTATTACTTCTCAAGGCATACTCCTTTAAACTGAAACTCTATCTTCTTTTCTTACTTTACTTCTTCACTTTTAAAATACTTCTATTATCTCATAGCATACTCTTTAAAACTGAAATTCTATCTTTTTTTCTTACTTTACTTCTTAACTTTTCTAAATACTTATTACTTCTCAAAGCATACTCCTTAAAACTGAAACTCTATCTTCTTTTCTTACTTTACTTCTTCACTTTTCTAAATACTTATTACTTCTCAAGGCATACTCCTTAAAACTGAAATTCTACCTTCTTTTCTTACTTTACTTCTTCACTTTTCTAAATACTTATTACTTCACAAAGCATACTCCTTAAAACTGAAACTCTATCTTCTTTTCTTACTTTACTTCTTCACTTTTCAAAATACTTATTACTTCTCAAAGCATACTCTTTAAAACTGAAATTCTATCTTCTTTTCTTACTTCTTCACTTTTCTAAATACTTATTACTTCTTAAAGCATACTCCTTAAAACTGAAATTCTACCTTCTTTTCTTACTTTACTTCTTAACTTTTCTAAATACTTATTACTTCTCAAAGCATACTCCTTAAAACTGAAACTCTACCTTCTTTTCTTACTTTACTTCTTCACTTTTCTAAATACTTATTACTTTTGACTAAAAGAATACTCCTTAAAACTGAACTTCTATCTTCTTTTCTTACTTTACTTCTTCACTTTTCTAAATACTTAATAATTCACAAAGCATACTCCTTAAAACTGAAATTCTACCTTCTTTTCTTACTTTACTTCTTCACTTTTCTAAATACTTATTACTTCACAAAGCATACTCCTTTAAACTGAAACTCTATCACTTTTCTTACTTTACTTCTTCACTTTTCTAAATACTTATTACTTCTCAAAGCATACTAAAAACTGAATTTCTATCTTCTTTTCTTACTTTACTTCTTCACTTTTCTAAATACTTAATACTTCTCAAAGCATACTCTTTAAAACTGAAATTCTATCTTCTTTTCTTACTTTACTTCTTCACTTTTATAAATACTTACTACTTCTCAAAGCATACTCCTTAAAACTGAAACTCTACCTTCTTTTCTTACTTTACTTCTTCACTTTTCTAAATACTTATTAATTCTCAAAGCATACTCCTTTAAACTGAAACTTCTATCTTCTTTTCTTACTTTACTTCTTCACTTTTCTAAATACATATTACTTCTCAAAGCATACTTCTTAAAACTGAACTTCTATCTTCTTTTCTTACTTTACTTCTTAACTTTTCTAAATACTTATTACTTCTCAAAGCATACTTCTTAAAACTGAACTTCTATCTTCTTTTCTTACTTTACTTCTTCACTTTTCTAAATACATATTATTTCTCAAAGCATACTTCTTAAAACTGAACTTCTATCTTCTTTTCTTACTTTACTTCTTCACTTTTCTAAATACTTATTACTTCTCAAAGCATACTACTTTAAACTGAAATTCTATCTTCTTTTCTTACTTTACTTTTTCACTTTTCAAATACTTATTACTTCTCAAAGCATACTCCTTAAAATTGAAACTCTACCTTCTTTTCTTACTTTACTTCTTCACTTTTCTAAATACTTATTACTTCTCAAAGCATACTCCTTTAAACTGAAACTCTATCTTCTTTTCTTACTTTACTTCTTCACTTTTCTAAATACTTATTACTTCTCAAAGCATACTCCTTAAAACTTAAATTCTATCTTCTTACTTTACTTCTTCACTTTTCTAAATACATATTACTTCTCAAAGCATACTTCTTAAAACTGAACTTCTATCTTCTTTTCTTACTTTACTTCTTCACTTTTCTAAATACTTATTACTTCTCAAGGCATACTCCTTAAAACTTTACTTCTATCTTCTTTTCTTACTTTACTTCTTCACTTTTCTAAATACTTATTACTTCTCAAAGCATACTTCTTAAAACTGTACTTCTTTCTTCTTTTCTTACTTTACTTCTTCACTTTTCTAAATACTTAATAATTCACAAAGCATACTTCTTAAAACTGAACTTCTATCTTCTTTTCTTACTTTACTTCTTCACTTTTCTAAATACATATTACTTTTGACTAAAAGAATACTCCTTAAAACTGAACTTCTATCTTCTTTTCTTACTTTACTTCTTCACTTTTCTAAATACTTATTACTTCTCAAGTCATACTCCTTAAAACTTAAATTCTATCTTCTTTTCTTACTTTACTTCTTCACTTTTCTAAATACTTATTACTTCTCAAAGCATACTCCTTTAAACTGAAACTCTATCTTCTTTTCTTACTTTACTTCTTCACTTTTCTAAATACTTATTACTTCTCAAGGCATACTCCTTAAAACTTTACTTCTATCTTCTTTTCTTACTTTACTTCTTCACTTTTCTAAATACTTATTACTTCTCAAAGCATACTTCTTAAAACTGTACTTCTTTCTTCTTTTCTTACTTTACTTCTTCACTTTTCTAAATACTTAATAATTCACAAAGCATACTTCTTAAAACTGAACTTCTATCTTCTTTTCTTACTTTACTTCTTCACTTTGCTAAATACATATTACTTTTGACTAAAAGAATACTCCTTAAAACTGAACTTCTATCTTCTTTTCTTACTTTACTTCTTCACTTTTCTAAATACTTATTACTTCTCAAGTCATACTTCTTAAAACTGTACTTCTTTCTTCTTTTCTTACTTTACTTCTTCACTTTTCTAAATACTTCTTTTATCTCATAGCATACTCTTTAAAACTGAACTTCTATCTTCTTTTCTTACTTAACTTCTTCACTTTTCTAAATACACATTACTTTTGACTAAAAGAATACTCCTTAAAACTGAACTTCTATCTTCTTTTCTTACTTTACTTCTTCACTTTTCTAAATACATATTACTTTTGACTAAAAGAATACTCCTTAAAACTGAACTTCTATCTTCTTTTCTTACTTTACTTCTTCACTTTTCTAAATACATATTACTTCTCAAAGCATACTCTTTAAAACTGAAATTCTATCTTCTTTTCTTACTTTACTTCTTCACTTTTCTAAATACTTACTACTTCTCAAAGCATACTCCTTAAAACTGAAACTCTATCTTCTTTTCTTACTTTACTTCTTCACTTTTCTAAATACTTATTACTTCTCAAAGCATACTCCTTAAAACTTAAATTCTATCTTCTTACTTTACTTCTTCACTTTTCTAAATACTTATTACTTCACAAAGCATACTCCTTTAAACTGAAACTCTATCTTCTTTTCTTACTTTACTTCTTCACTTTTCTAAATACTTATTACTTCTCAAGGCATACTCCTTAAAACTGAAATTCTACCTTCTTTTCTTACTTTACTTCTTCACTTTTCTAAATACTTAATAATTCACAAAGCATACTTCTTAAAACTGAAACTCTACCTTCTTTTCTTACTTTACTTCTTCACTTTTCTAAATACTTATTACTTCTCAAAGAATACTCCTTAAAACTGAACTTCTATCTTCTTTTCTTACTTTACTTCTTCACTTTTAAAATACTTATTTTATCTCATAGCATACTCTTTAAAACTGAAATTCTATCTTTTTTTCTTACTTTACTTCTTCACTTTTCTAAATACTTATTACTTCTCAAAGCATACTCCTTTAAACTGAAACTCTATCTTCTTTTCTTACTTTACTTCTTCACTTTTAAAATACTTCTTTTATCTCATAGCATACTCTTTAAAACTGAACTTCTATCTTCTTTTCTTACTTTACTTCTTAACTTTTCTAAATACTTATTACTTCTCAAAGCATACTTCTTAAAACTGAACTTCTATCTTCTTTTCTTACTTTACTTCTTCACTTTTCTAAATACAAATTACTTTTGACTAAAAGAATACTCCTTAAAACTTTACTTCTATCTTCTTTTCTTACTTTACTTTTTCACTTTTCAAATACTTATTACTTCTCAAAGCATACTCCTTAAAACTGAAACTCTACCTTCTTTTCTTACTTTACTTCTTCACTTTTCTAAATACTTATTACTTCTCAAAGCATACTTCTTAAAACTGAACTTCTATCTTCTTTTCTTACTTTACTTCTTCACTTTTCTAAATACACATTACTTTTGACTAAAAGAATACTCCTTAAAACTGAACTTCTATCTTCTTTTCTTACTTTACTTCTAAACTTTTCTAAATACTTATTACTTCTCAAAGCATACTTCTTAAAACTGAACTTCTATCTTCTTTTCTTACTTTACTTCTTCACTTTTCTAAATACTTAATAATTCACAAAGCATACTTCTTAAAACTGAAACTCTATCTTCTTTTCTTACTTTACTTCTTCACTTTTCTAAATACTTATTACTTCTCAAAGCATACTCCTTAAAACTGAACTTCTATCTTCTTTTCTTACTTTACTTCTTCACTTTTCTAAATACATATTACTTTTGACTAAAAGAATACTCCTTAAAACTGAACTTCTATCTTCTTTTCTTACTTTACTTCTTCACTTTTCTAAATACTTATTACTTCTCAAGTCATACTCCTTAAAACTTAAATTCTATCTTCTTACTTTACTTCTTCACTTTTCTAAATACTTATTACTTCTCAAAGCATACTCCTTAAAACTGAAACTCTATCTTCTTTTCTTACTTTACTTCTTCACTTTTCTAAATACTTAATACTTCTCAAAGCATACTCTTTAAAACTGAACTTCTATCTTCTTTTCTTACTTTACTTCTTAACTTTTCTAAATACTTATTACTTCTCAAAGCATACTTCTTAAAACTGAACTTCTATCTTCTTTTCTTACTTTACTTCTTCACTTTTCTAAATACAAATTACTTTTGACTAAAAGAATACTCCTTAAAACTTTACTTCTATCTTCTTTTCTTACTTTACTTCTTCACTTTTCTAAATACTTATTACTTCTCAAAGCATACTCCTTAAAACTGAAACTCTATCTTCTTTTCTTACTTTACTTCTTCACTTCTCTAAATACTTAATAATTCACAAAGCATACTCCTTAAAACTGAAATTCTATCTTCTTTTCTTACTTTACTTCTTCACTTTTCTAAATACTTAATAATTCACAAAGCATACTTCTTAAAACTGTACTTCTTTCTTCTTTTCTTACTTTACTTCTTCACTTTTCTAAATACATATTACTTTTGACTAAAAGAATACTCCTTAAAACTGAACTTCTATCTTCTTTTCTTACTTTACTTCTTCACTTTTCTAAATACATATTACTTCTCAAAGCATACTCTTTAAAACTGAAATTCTATCTTCTTTTCTTACTTTACTTCTTCACTTTTCTAAATACTTACTACTTCTCAAAGCATACTCCTTAAAACTGAAACTCTATCTTCTTTTCTTACTTTACTTCTTCACTTTTCTAAATACTTATTACTTCTCAAAGCATACTCCTTAAAACTTAAATTCTATCTTCTTACTTTACTTCTTCACTTTTCTAAATACTTATTACTTCACAAAGCATACTCCTTTAAACTGAAACTCTATCTTCTTTTCTTACTTTACTTCTTCACTTTTCTAAATACTTATTACTTCTCAAGGCATACTCCTTAAAACTGAAATTCTACCTTCTTTTCTTACTTTACTTCTTCACTTTTCTAAATACTTAATAATTCACAAAGCATACTTCTTAAAACTGAAACTCTACCTTCTTTTCTTACTTTACTTCTTCACTTTTCTAAATACTTATTACTTCTCAAAGAATACTCCTTAAAACTGAACTTCTATCTTCTTTTCTTACTTTACTTCTTCACTTTTAAAATACTTATTTTATCTCATAGCATACTCTTTAAAACTGAAATTCTATCTTTTTTTCTTACTTTACTTCTTCACTTTTCTAAATACTTATTACTTCTCAAAGCATACTCCTTTAAACTGAAACTCTATCTTCTTTTCTTACTTTACTTCTTCACTTTTAAAATACTTCTTTTATCTCATAGCATACTCTTTAAAACTGAACTTCTATCTTCTTTTCTTACTTTACTTCTTAACTTTTCTAAATACTTATTACTTCTCAAAGCATACTTCTTAAAACTGAACTTCTATCTTCTTTTCTTACTTTACTTCTTCACTTTTCTAAATACAAATTACTTTTGACTAAAAGAATACTCCTTAAAACTTTACTTCTATCTTCTTTTCTTACTTTACTTCTTCACTTTTCTAAATACTTATTACTTCTCAAAGCATACTCCTTAAAACTGAAACTCTATCTTCTTTTCTTACTTTACTTCTTCACTTCTCTAAATACTTAATAATTCACAAAGCATACTCCTTAAAACTGAACTTCTATCTTCTTTTCTTACTTTACTTCTTCACTTTTCTAAATACTTATTACTTCTCAAAGCATACTTCTTAAAACTGAACTTCTATCTTCTTTTCTTACTTTACTTCTTCACTTTTCTAAATACAAATTACTTTTGACTAAAAGAATACTCCTTAAAACTTTACTTCTATCTTCTTTTCTTACTTTACTTTTTCACTTTTCAAATACTTATTACTTCTCAAAGCATACTCCTTAAAACTGAAACTCTACCTTCTTTTCTTACTTTACTTCTTCACTTTTCTAAATACTTATTACTTCTCAAAGCATACTTCTTAAAACTGAACTTCTATCTTCTTTTCTTACTTTACTTCTTCACTTTTCTAAATACACATTACTTTTGACTAAAAGAATACTCCTTAAAACTGAACTTCTATCTTCTTTTCTTACTTTACTTCTAAACTTTTCTAAATACTTATTACTTCTCAAAGCATACTTCTTAAAACTGAACTTCTATCTTCTTTTCTTACTTTACTTCTTCACTTTTCTAAATACTTAATAATTCACAAAGCATACTTCTTAAAACTGAAACTCTATCTTCTTTTCTTACTTTACTTCTTCACTTTTCTAAATACTTATTACTTCTCAAAGCATACTCCTTAAAACTGAACTTCTATCTTCTTTTCTTACTTTACTTCTTCACTTTTCTAAATACATATTACTTTTGACTAAAAGAATACTCCTTAAAACTGAACTTCTATCTTCTTTTCTTACTTTACTTCTTCACTTTTCTAAATACTTATTACTTCTCAAGTCATACTCCTTAAAACTTAAATTCTATCTTCTTACTTTACTTCTTCACTTTTCTAAATACTTATTACTTCTCAAAGCATACTCCTTAAAACTGAAACTCTATCTTCTTTTCTTACTTTACTTCTTCACTTTTCTAAATACTTAATACTTCTCAAAGCATACTCTTTAAAACTGAACTTCTATCTTCTTTTCTTACTTTACTTCTTAACTTTTCTAAATACTTATTACTTCTCAAAGCATACTTCTTAAAACTGAACTTCTATCTTCTTTTCTTACTTTACTTCTTCACTTTTCTAAATACAAATTACTTTTGACTAAAAGAATACTCCTTAAAACTTTACTTCTATCTTCTTTTCTTACTTTACTTCTTCACTTTTCTAAATACTTATTACTTCTCAAAGCATACTCCTTAAAACTGAAACTCTATCTTCTTTTCTTACTTTACTTCTTCACTTTTCTAAATACTTATTACTTCTCAAAGCATACTCCTTAAAACTGAAATTCTATCTTCTTTTCTTACTTTACTTCTTCACTTTTCTAAATACTTAATAATTCACAAAGCATACTTCTTAAAACTGTACTTCTTTCTTCTTTTCTTACTTTACTTCTTCACTTTTCTAAATACATATTACTTTTGACTAAAAGAATACTCCTTAAAACTGAACTTCTATCTTCTTTTCTTAATTTACTTCTTCACTTTTCTAAATACATATTACTTCTCAAAGCATACTCTTTAAAACTGAAATTCTATCTTCTTTTCTTACTTTACTTCTTCACTTTTCTAAATACTTACTACTTCTCAAAGCATACTCCTTAAAACTGAAACTCTACCTTCTTTTCTTACTTTACTTCTTCACTTTTCTAAATACTTATTACTTCTCAAAGCATACTCCTTAAAACTGAAACTCTATCTTCTTTTCTTACTTTACTTCTTCACTTCTCTAAATACTTATTACTTCACAAAGCATACTCCTTAAAACTGAAATTCTATCTTCTTTTCTTACTTTACTTCTTCACTTTTCTAAATATTTATTACTTCTCA
>CAMPDV010005876.1:0-22013 GCA_946699065.1 Loxodes magnus | reverse complement strand
AATGAAGAAAGAGTTTAAGTTTTAAGGAGTATGCTTTGAGAAGTAATAAGTATTTAGAAAAGTGAAGAAGTAAAGTAAGAAATGAAGAAAGAGTTTAAGTTTTAAGGAGTATGCTTTGAGAAGTAATAAGTATTTAGAAAAGTGAATAAGTAAGGTAAGAAATGAAGAAAGAGTTTAAGTTTTAAGGAGTATGCTTTGAGAATTAATAAGTATTTAGAAAACTGAATAAGTAGGGTTAGAAAAGAAGATAGAATTTCAGTTTTAATGAGTATGCTTTGAGAAGTAATAGGTATTTAGAAAAGTGAAGAAGTAAAGTAAGAAATGAAGAAAGAGTTTCAGTTTTTAGTAAAATGCTTTGAGAAGTAATAAGTATTTAGAAAAGTGAATAAGTAAAGTAAGAAAAGAAGAAAGAGTTTCAGTTTTAATGAGTATGCTTTGAGAAGTAATAAGTATTTAGAAAAGTGAATAAGTAAGGTAAGAAATGAAGATAGAGTTTAAGTTTTAAGGAGTATGCTTTGAGAAGTAATAAGTATTTAGAAAAGTGAAGAAGTAAAGTAAGAAAAGAAGATTGAGTTTAAGTTTTAAGGAGTATGCTTTGAGAAGTAATAAGTATTTAGAAAAGTGAATAAGTAAGGTAAGAAATGAAGAAAGAGTTTAAGTTTTAAGGAGTATGCTTTGAGAATTAATAAGTATTTAGAAAAGTGAATAAGTAAGGTAAGAAAAGAAGATAGAGTTTCAGTTTTAAGGAGTATGCTTTGAGAAGTAATAAGTATTTTGAAAAGTAATAAGTAAAGTAAGAAAAGAAGAAAGAGTTTAAGTTTTAAGGAGTATGCTTTGAGAAGTAATAAGTATTTAGAAAAGTGAAGAAGTAAAGTAAGAAATGAAGAAAGAGTTTCAGTTTTTAGTAAAATGCTTTGAGAAGTAATAGGTATTTAGAAAAGTGAATAAGTAAAGTAAGAAATGAAGAAAGAGTTCAGTTTCAAGGAGTATGCTTTGAGAAGTAATAAGTATTTAGAAAATTGAATAAGGAAAGTAAGAAAAAACGAAAGAGTTTCAGTTTCAAGGAGTATGCTTTGAGAAGTAATAAGTATTTAGAAAAGTGAAGAAGTAAAGTAAGAAAAGAAGAAAGAGTTCAGTTTTAAGGAGTATGCTTTGAGAAGTAATAAGTATTTAGAAAAGTGAAGAAGTAAAGTAAGAAAAGAAGAAAGAGTTCAGTTTCAAGGAGTATGCTTTGAGAAGTAATAAGTATTTAGAAAGGTGAATAAGGAAAGTAAGAAAAAACGAAAGAGTTTCAGTTTTAAGGAGTATGCTTTGAGAAGTAATAAGTATTTAGAAAAGTGAATAAGTAAAGTAAGAAAAGAAGAAAGAGTTTCAGTTTTAATGAGTATGCTTTGAGAAGTAATAGGTATTTAGAAAAGTGAATAAGTAAAGTAAGAAAAGAAGATAGAGTTTCAGTTTTAAGGAGTATGCTTTGAGAAGTAATAAGTATTTAGAAAAGTGAATAAGTAAAGTAAGAAAAGACGATAGAATTTAGTTTTAAGGAGTATGCTTTGAGAAGTAATAAGTATTTAGAAAAGTGAAGAAGTAAAGTAAGAAAAGACGATAGAGTTTCAGTTTTAAGGAGTATGCTTTGAGAAGTAATAAGTATTTAGAAAAGTGAATAAGTAAAGTAAGAAAAGACGATAGAGTTTAAGTTTTAAGGAGTATGCTTTGAGAAGTAATAAGTATTTAGAAAAGTGAATAAGTAAAGTAAGAAAAGAAGAAAGAGTTTAAGTTTTAATGAGTATGCTTTGAGAAGTAATAAGTATTTAGAAAAGTGAATAAGTAAAGTAAGAAAAGACGATAGAGTTTAAGTTTTAATGAGTATGCTTTGAGAAGTAATAAGTATTTAGAAAAGTGAATAAGTAAAGTAAGAAAAGAAGAAAGAGTTTCAGTTTTAAGGAGTATGCTTTGAGAAGTAATAAGTATTTAGAAAAGTGAATAAGTAAGGTAAGAAATGAAGAAAGAGTTTAAGTTTTAAGGAGTATGCTTTGAGAAGTAATAAGTATTTAGAAAAGTGAATAAGTAAGGTAAGAAATGAAGAAAGAGTTTAAGTTTTAAGGAGTATGCTTTGAGAAGTAATAAGTATTTAGAAAAGTGAATAAGTAAAGTAAGTAATGAAGAAAGAGTTTCAGTTTTAAGGAGTATGCTTTGAGAAGTAATAAGTATTTAGAAAAGTGAATAAGTAAAGTAAGAAAAGAAGAAAGAGTTTCAGTTTTAAGGAGTATGCTTTGAGAAGTAATAAGTATTTAGAAAAGTGAAGAAGTAAAGTAAGAAAAGAAGATAGAGTTTCAGTTTTAAGGAGTATGCTTTGAGAAGTAATAGGTATTTAGAAAGGTGAATAAGTAAGGTAAGAAATGAAGAAAGAGTTTCAGTTTTAAGGAGTATGCTTTGAGAAATAATAAGTATTTAGAAAAGTGAAGAATTAAAGTAAGAAAAGAAGATAGAATTTAAGTTTTAAGGAGTATGCTTTGAGAAGTAATAAGTATTTAGAAAAGTGAATAAGTAAAGTAAGAAAAGAAGAAAGAGTTTCAGTTTTAAGGAGTATGCTTTGAGAAGTAATAAGTATTTAGAAAAGTGAATAAGTAAGGTAAGAAAAGAAGATAGAGTTTCAGTTTTAAGGAGTATGCTTTGAGAAGTATTAAGTATTTAGAAAAGAGAAGAAGTAAAGTAAGAAAAGAAGATAGAGTTTCAGTTTTAAGGAGTATGCTTTGAGAAGTAATAAGTATTTAGAAAAGTGAAGAAGTAAAGTAAGAAAAGAAGAAAGAGTTCAGTTTCAAGGAGTATGCTTTGAGAAGTAATAAGTATTTAGAAAAGTGAATAAGTAAGGTAAGAAAAGAAGAAAGAGTTTCAGTTTTAAGGAGTATGCTTTGAGAAGTAATAGGTATTTAGAAAAGTGAATAAGTAAAGTAAGAAATGAAGATAGAGTTTAAGTTTTAAGGAGTATGCTTTGAGAAGCAATAAGTATTTAGAAAAGTGAAGAAGTAAAGTAAGAAAAGAAGATAGAATTTCAGTTTTAAGGAGTATGCTTTGAGAAGCAATAAGTATTTAGAAAAGTGAAGAAGTAAAGTAAGAAAAGAAGGTAGAGTTTCAGTTTTAAGGAGTATGCTTTGAGAAGTAATAAGTATTTAGAAAAGTGAAGAAGTAAAGTAAGAAAAGAAGGTAGAATTTCAGTTTTAAGGAGTATACTTTGAGAAGTAATAAGTATTTAGAAAAGTGAAGAAGTAAAGTAAGAAAAGAAGGTAGAATTTCAGTTTTGAGGAGTATGCGTTGAGAAGTAATAAGTATTTAGAAAAGTGAAGAAGTAAAGTAAGAAAAGAAGGTAGAATTTCAGTTTTAAGGAGTATACGTTGAGAAGTAATAAGTAGTTTAAAAAGTGAAGAAGTAAAGTAAGAAAAGAAGATAGAATTTCAGTTTTAAGGAGTATGCTTTGAGAAGCAATAAGTATTTAGAAAAGTGAAGAAGTAAAGTAAGAAAAGAAGGTAGAGTTTCAGTTTTAATGAGTATGCTTTGAGAAGTAATAAGTATTTAGAAAAGTGAAGAAGTAAAGTAAGAAAAGAAGGTAGAATTTCAGTTTTGAGGAGTATACGTTGAGAAATAATAAGTATTTAGAAAAGTAAAGAAGTAAAGTAAGAAAAGAAGATGGAATTTCAGTTTTAAGTAGTATGCTTTGAGAAGTAATAAGTATATAGAAAAGTGAAGAAGTAGAGTAAGAAAAGAAGATGGAATTTCAGTTTTAAGGAGTATGCTTTGAGAAGTAATAAGTATTTAGAAAAGTGAAGAAGTAAAGTAAGAAAAGAAGGTAGAATTTCAGTTTTAAGGAGTATGCTTTGAGAAGCAATAGTTATTTTGAAAAGTGAAGAAGTAAAGTAAGAAAAGAAGGTAGAATTTCAGTTTTAAGGAGTATAGTTTGAGAAGTAATAAGTATTTAGAAAAGTGAAGAAGTAAAGTGGGGGGGGAAGGTAGAATTTCAGTTTTGAGGAGTATACTTTGAGAAGTAATAAGTATTTTGAAAAGTGAAGAAGTAAAGTAAGAAAAGAAGGTAGAATTTCAGTTTTAAGGAGTATGCTTTGAGAAGCAATAGTTATTTTGAAAAGTGAAGAAGTAAAGTAAGAAAAGAAGGTAGAATTTCAGTTTTAAGGAGTATACTTTGAGAAGTAATAAGTATTTAGAAAAGTGAAGAAGTAAAGTAAGAAAAGAAGGTAGAGTTTCAGTTTTAAGGAGTATACTTTGAGAAGTAATAAGTATTTAGAAAAGTGAAGAAGTAAAGTGGGGGGGGAAGGTAGAATTTCAGTTTTGAGGAGTATACGTTGAGAAGTAATAAGTATTTTTAAAAGTGAAGAAGTAAAGTAAGAAAAGAAGGTAGAATTTCAGTTTTAAGGAGTATGCTTTGAGAAGCAATAGTTATTTTGAAAAGTGAAGAAGTAAAGTAAGAAAAGAAGATAGAATTTAGTTTTAAGGAGTATGCTTTGAGAAGTAATAAGTATTTAGAAAAGTGAATAAGTAAAGTAAGAAAAGAAGATGGAATTTCAGTTTTAAGTAGTATGCTTTGAGAAGTAATAAGTATATAGAAAAGTGAAGAAGTAGAGTAAGAAAAGAAGATGGAATTTCAGTTTTAAGGAGTATGCTTTGAGAAGTAATAAGTATTTAGAAAAGTGAAGAAGTAAAGTAAGAAAAGAAGGTAGAGTTTCAGTTTTGAGGAGTATGCTTTGAGAAGTAATAAGTATTTAGAAAAGTAAAGAAGTAAAGTAAGAAAAGAAGGTAGAGTTTCAGTTTTAATGAGTATGCTTTGAGAATTAATAAGTATTTAGAAAAGTGAATAAGTAAAGTAAGAAAAGAAGGTAGAGTTTCAGTTTTAAAGAGTATGCTTTGAGAAGTAATAAGTATTTAGAAAAGTAAATAAGTAAAGTAAGAAAAGAAGATGGAATTTCAGTTTTAAGTAGTATGCTTTGAGAAGTAATAAGTATATAGAAAAGTGAAGAAGTAGAGTAAGAAAAGAAGATGGAATTTCAGTTTTAAGGAGTATGCTTTGAGAAGTAATAAGTATTTAGAAAAGTAAATAAGGAAAGTAAGAAAAGAAGAAAGAGTTTCAGTTTTAAGGAGTATGCTTTGAGAAGTAATAAGTATTTAGAAAAGTGAAGAAGTAAAGTAAGAAAAGAAGATAGAATTTAAGTTTTAAGGAGTATGCTTTGAGAAGTAATAAGTATTTAGAAAAGTGAATAAGTAAGGTAAGAAAAGAAGAAAGAGTTTCAGTTTTAAGGAGTATGCTTTGAGAAGTAATAAGTATTTAGAAAAGTGAATAAGTAAAGTAAGAAAAGAAGATTGAGTTTAAGTTTTAAAGAGTATGCTTTGAGAAGTAATAAGTATTTAGAAAAGTAAATAAGGAAAGTAAGAAAAGAAGAAAGAGTTTAAGTTTTAAGGAGTATGCTTTGAGAATTAATAAGTATTTAGAAAAGTGAATAAGTAAAGTAAGAAAAGAATATAGAATTTCAGTTTTAAGGAGTATCCTTTGAGAAGTATTAAGTATTTAGAAAAGTGAATTTGTAAAGTAAGAAAAGAAGAAAGAGTTTCAGTTTTAAGGAGTATGCTTTGAGAAGTAATAAGTATTTAGAAAAGTGAATAAGTAAGGTAAGAAATGAAGAAAGAGTTTAAGTTTTAAGGAGTATGCTTTGAGAAGTAATAAGTATTTAGAAAAGTGAATAAGTAAGGTAAGAAAAGAAGATAGAGTTTCAGTTTTAATGAGTATGCTTTGAGAATTAATAAGTATTTAGAAAACTGAATAAGTAGGGTAAGAAAAGAAGATAGAATTTCAGTTTTAATGAGTATGCTTTGAGAAGTAATAAGTATTTAGAAAAGTGAAGAAGTAAAGTAAGAAAAGAAGAAAGAGTTTAAGTTTTAAGGAGTATGCTTTGAGAAGTAATAAGTATTTAGAAAAGTGAATAAGTAAGGTAAGAAAAGAAGATAGAGTTTAAGTTTTAAGGAGTATGCTTTGAGAAGTAATAAGTATTTAGAAAAGTGAATAAGTAGGGTAAGAAAAGAAGAAAGAGTTTAAGTTTTAAGGAGTATGCTTTGAGAAGTAATAAGTATTTAGAAAAGTGAAGAAGTAAAGTAAGAAATGAAGATAGAGTTTCAGTTTTAAGGAGTATGCTTTGAGAAGTATTAAGTATTTAGAAAAGTGAAGAAGTAAAGTAAGAAAAGAAGAAAGAGTTTCAGTTTTAATGAGTATGCTTTGAGAATTAATAAGTATTTAGAAAACTGAATAAGTAAGGTAAGAAAAGAAGATAGAGTTTCAGTTTTAAGGAGTATGCTTTGAGAAGTATTAAGTATTTAGAAAACTGAAGAAGTAAAGTAAGAAAAGAAGAAAGAGTTTAAGTTTTAAGGAGTATGCTTTGAGAAGTAATAAGTATTTAGAAAAGTGAATAAGTAAGGTAAGAAAAGAAGATAGAGTTTAAGTTTTAAGGAGTATGCTTTGAGAAGTAATAAGTATTTAGAAAAGTGAATAAGTAGGGTAAGAAAAGAAGAAAGAGTTTAAGTTTTAAGGAGTATGCTTTGAGAAGTAATAAGTATTTAGAAAAGTGAAGAAGTAAAGTAAGAAATGAAGATAGAGTTTCAGTTTTAAGGAGTATGCTTTGAGAAGTATTAAGTATTTAGAAAAGTGAAGAAGTAAAGTAAGAAAAGAAGAAAGAGTTTCAGTTTTAATGAGTATGCTTTGAGAATTAATAAGTATTTAGAAAACTGAATAAGTAAGGTAAGAAAAGAAGATAGAATTTCAGTTTTAATGAGTATGCTTTGAGAAGTAATAAGTATTTAGAAAACTGAATAAGTAGGGTAAGAAAAGAAGAAAGAATTTCAGTTTTAAGGAGTATGCTTTGAGAAGTAATAAGTATTTAGAAAAGTGAATAAGTAAGGTAAGAAATGAAGAAAGAGTTTAAGTTTTAAGGAGTATGCTTTGAGAAGTAATAAGTATTTAGAAAAGTGAATAAGTAAGGTAAGAAATGAAGAAAGAGTTTAAGTTTTAAGGAGTATGCTTTGAGAATTAATAAGTATTTAGAAAAGTGAATAAGGAAAGTAAGAAATGAAGAAAGAGTTCAAGTTTTAATGAGTATGCTTTGAGAAGTAATAAGTATTTAGAAAAGTGAATAAGTAAAGTAAGAAAAGAAGATAGAGTTTCAGTTTTAAGGAGTATGCTTTGAGAAGTATTAAGTATTTAGAAAAGAGAAGAAGTAAAGTAAGAAAAGAAGAAAGAGTTTAAGTTTTAAGGAGTATGCTTTGAGAAGTAATAAGTATTTAGAAAAGTGAATAAGTAAAGTAAGAAATGAAGAAAGAATTTCAGTTTTAATGAGTATGCTTTGAGAAGTAATAAGTATTTAGAAAAGTGAATAAGTAAAGTAAGAAAAGAAGAAAGAGTTTAAGTTTTAAGGAGTATGCTTTGAGAAGTAATAGGTATTTAGAAAAGTGAATAAGTAAGGTAAGAAATGAAGAAAGAGTTTCAGTTTTAAGGAGTATGCTTTGAGAAGTAATAAGTATTTAGAAAAGTGAAGAAGTAAAGTAAGAAAAGAAGATAGAATTTAAGTTTTAAGGAGTATGCTTTGAGAATTAATAAGTATTTAGAAAAGTGAATAAGTAAAGTAAGAAATGAAGAAAGAGTTTCAGTTTTAAGGAGTATGCTATGAGAAGTAATAAGTATTTTGAAAATTGAATAAGGAAAGTAAGATAAAACGAAAGAGTTTCAGTTTTAAGGAGTATGCTTTGAGAAGTAATAAGTATTTAGAAAAGTGAATAAGTAAAGTAAGAAAAGAAGAAAGAGTTTCAGTTTTAAGGAGTATGCTTTGAGAAGTAATAGGTATTTAGAAAAGTGAATAAGTAAGGTAAGAAAAGACGATAGAGTTTAAGTTTTAAGGAGTATGCTTTGAGAAGTAATAAGTATTTAGAAAAGTGAATAAGTAAGGTAAGAAAAGAAGAAAGAGTTTCAGTTTTAAGGAGTATGCTTTGAGAAGTAATAAGTATTTAGAAAAGTGAATAAGTAAGGTAAGAAATGAAGATAGAGTTTAAGTTTTAAGGAGTATGCTTTGAGAAGTAATAAGTATTTAGAAAAGTGAATAAGTAAGGTAAGAAATGAAGAAAGAGTTTAAGTTTTAAGGAGTATGCTTTGAGAAGTAATAAGTATTTAGAAAAGTGAATAAGTAAGGTAAGAAATGAAGATAGAGTTTAAGTTTTAAGGAGTATGCTTTGAGAAGTAATAAGTATTTAGAAAAGTGAATAAGTAAGGTAAGAAATGAAGAAAGAGTTTAAGTTTTAAGGAGTATGCTTTGAGAAGTAATAAGTATTTAGAAAAGTGAATAAGTAAAGTAAGAAATGAAGATAGAGTTTCAGTTTTAAGGAGTATGCTTTGAGAAGTAATAGGTATTTAGAAAAGTGAATAAGTAAGGTAAGAAATGAAGAAAGAGTTTAAGTTTTAAGGAGTATGCTTTGAGAATTAATAAGTATTTAGAAAAGTGAATAAGTAAAGTAAGAAAAGAAGAAAGAGTTTAAGTTTTAATGAGTATGCTTTGAGAAGTAATAGGTATTTAGAAAAGTGAATAAGTAGGGTAAGAAATGAAGAAAGAGTTTAAGTTTTAAGGAGTATGCTTTGAGAATTAATAAGTATTTAGAAAAGTGAAGAAGTAAAGTAAGAAAAGAAGATAGAGTTTCAGTTTTAAGGAGTATGCTTTGAGAAGTAATAGGTATTTAGAAAAGTGAATAAGTAAGGTAAGAAATGAAGAAAGAGTTTAAGTTTTAAGGAGTATGCTTTGAGAATTAATAAGTATTTAGAAAAGTGAATAAGTAAAGTAAGAAAAGAAGAAAGAGTTTAAGTTTTAATGAGTATGCTTTGAGAAGTAATAGGTATTTAGAAAAGTGAATAAGTAAGGTAAGAAATGAAGAAAGAATTTCAGTTTTAATGAGTATGCTTTGAGAATTAATAAGTATTTAGAAAAGTGAATAAGTAAAGTAAGAAAAGAAGAAAGAGTTTAAGTTTTAAGGAGTATGCTTTGAGAAGTAATAAGTATTTAGAAAAGTGAATAAGTAAGGTAAGAAATGAAGAAAGAGTTTAAGTTTTAAGGAGTATGCTTTGAGAAGTAATAAGTATTTAGAAAAGTGAATAAGTAAAGTAAGAAAAGAAGATTGAGTTTCAGTTTTAAGGAGTATGCTTTGAGAAGTAATAAGTATTTAGAAAAGTGAATAAGGAAAGTAAGAAATGAAGAAAGAGTTTCAGTTTTAAGGAGTATGCTTTGAGAAGTAATAAGTATTTAGAAAAGTGAATAAGGAAAGTAAGAAAAGAAGATTGAGTTTCAGTTTTAAGGAGTATGCTTTGAGAAGTAATAAGTATTTAGAAAAGTGAATAAGGAAAGTAAGAAATGAAGAAAGAGTTTCAGTTTTAAGGAGTATGCTTTGAGAAGTAATAAGTATTTAGAAAAGTGAAGAAGTAAAGTAAGAAAAGAAGATAGAATTTAGTTTTAAGGAGTATGCTTTGAGAAGTAATAAGTATTTAGAAAAGTGAATAAGTAAGGTAAGAAAAGAAGAAAGAATTTCAGTTTTAATGAGTATGCTTTGAGAAGTAATAAGTATTTAGAAAAGTGAAGAATTAAAGTAAGAAAAGAAGAAAGAGTTTCAGTTTTAAGGAGTATGCTTTGAGAAGTAATAAGTATTTAGAAAAGTGAATAAGTAAGGTAAGAAATGAAGAAAGAGTTTCAGTTTTAAGGAGTATGCTTTGAGAAGTAATAAGTATTTAGAAAAGTGAAGAAGTAAAGTAAGAAAAGAATATAGAATTTAGTTTTAATGAGTATGCTTTGAGAAGTAATAGGTATTTAGAAAAGTGAATAAGTAAGGTAAGAAATGAAGAAAGAGTTTCAGTTTTAAGGAGTATGCTTTGAGAAGTAATAGGTATTTAGAAAAGTGAATAAGTAAAGTAAGAAAAGAAGATAGAATTTCAGTTTTAATGAGTATGCTTTGAGAAGTAATAAGTATTTAGAAAAGTGAATAAGTAAGGTAAGAAATGAAGAAAGAGTTTAAGTTTTAAGGAGTATGCTTTGAGAAGTAATAAGTATTTAGAAAAGTGAATAAGTAAGGTAAGAAATGAAGAAAGAGTTTAAGTTTTAAGGAGTATGCTTTGAGAATTAATAAGTATTTAGAAAAGTGAATAAGTAAGGTAAGAAAAGAAGAAAGAATTTCAGTTTTAATGAGTATGCTTTGAGAAGTAATAAGTATTTAGAAAAGTGAATAAGTAAGGTAAGAAAAGAAGAAAGAATTTCAGTTTTAATGAGTATGCTTTGAGAAGTAATAAGTATTTAGAAAAGTGAATAAGTAAGGTAAGAAATGAAGAAAGAGTTTAAGTTTTAAGGAGTATGCTTTGAGAAGTAATAAGTATTTAGAAAAGTGAATAAGTAAGGTAAGAAATGAAGAAAGAATTTCAGTTTTAATGAGTATGCTTTGAGAAGTAATAAGTATTTAGAAAAGTGAATAAGTAAGGTAAGAAAAGAAGAAAGAATTTCAGTTTTAATGAGTATGCTTTGAGAAGTAATAAGTATTTAGAAAAGTGAATAAGTAAAGTAAGAAAAGAAGAAAGAGTTTAAGTTTTAATGAGTATGCTTTGAGAAGTAATAGGTATTTAGAAAAGTGAATAAGTAAGGTAAGAAATGAAGAAAGAGTTTCAGTTTTAAGGAGTATGCTTTGAGAAGTAATAGGTATTTAGAAAAGTGAATAAGTAAAGTAAGAAAAGAAGATAGAGTTTAAGTTTTAAGGAGTATGCTTTGAGAAGTATTAAGTATTTAGAAAAGTGAATTTGTAAAGTAAGAAAAGAATATAGAATTTCAGTTTTAAGGAGTATCCTTTGAGAAGTATTAAGTATTTAGAAAAGTGAATTTGTAAAGTAAGAAAAGAAGAAAGAATTTCAGTTTTAATGAGTATGCTTTGAGAAGTAATAAGTATTTAGAAAAGTGAATAAGTAAGGTAAGAAATGAAGAAATTTTAAGTTTTAAGGAGTATGCTTTGAGAAGTAATAAGTATTTAGAAAAGTGAATAAGTAAGGTAAGAAATGAAGAAAGAGTTTAAGTTTTAAGGAGTATGCTTTGAGAATTAATAAGTATTTAGAAAAGTGAATAAGTAAGGTAAGAAATGAAGAAAGAGTTTAAGTTTTAAGGAGTATGCTTTGAGAATTAATAAGTATTTAGAAAAGTGAATAAGTAAAGTAAGAAAAGAATATAGAATTTCAGTTTTAAGGAGTATCCTTTGAGAAGTAATAGGTATTTAGAAAAGTGAATAAGTAAGGTAAGAAATGAAGAAAGAGTTTAAGTTTTAAGGAGTATGCTTTGAGAAGTAATAAGTATTTAGAAAAGTGAATAAGTAAGGTAAGAAAAGAAGAAAGAATTTCAGTTTTAATGAGTATGCTTTGAGAAGTAATAAGTATTTAGAAAAGTGAATAAGTAAGGTAAGAAATGAAGAAAGAGTTTAAGTTTTAAGGAGTATGCTTTGAGAAGTAATAAGTATTTAGAAAAGTGAATAAGTAAGGTAAGAAATGAAGAAAGAGTTTAAGTTTTAAGGAGTATGCTTTGAGAATTAATAAGTATTTAGAAAAGTGAATAAGTAAAGTAAGAAAAGAAGAAAGAGTTTAAGTTTTAATGAGTATGCTTTGAGAAGTAATAGGTATTTAGAAAAGTGAATAAGTAAGGTAAGAAATGAAGAAAGAGTTTAAGTTTTAAGGAGTATGCTTTGAGAAGTAATAAGTATTTAGAAAAGTGAAGAATTAAAGTAAGAAATGAAGAAAGAGTTTAAGTTTTAAGGAGTATGCTTTGAGAAGTAATAAGTATTTAGAAAAGTGAATAAGTAAAGTAAGAAAAGAAGAAAGAGTTTCAGTTTTAAGGAGTATGCTTTGAGAAGTAATAAGTATTTAGAAAAGTGAAGAAGTAAAGTAAGAAAAGAAGATAGAGTTTCAGTTTTAAGGAGTATGATTTGAGAATTAATAAGTATTTAGAAAACTGAATAAGTAGGGTAAGAAAAGAAGATAGAATTTCAGTTTTAATGAGTATGCTTTGAGAAGTAATAAGTATTTAGAAAAGTGAATAAGTAAAGTAAGAAAAGAAGAAAGAGTTTCAGTTTTAAGGAGTATGCTTTGAGAAGTAATAAGTATTTAGAAAAGTGAAGAATTAAAGTAAGAAAAGAAGATAGAATTTAAGTTTTAAGGAGTATGCTTTGAGAAGTAATAAGTATTTAGAAAAGTGAATAAGTAAAGTAAGAAAAGAAGAAAGAGTTTAAGTTTTAAGGAGTATGCTTTGAGAAGTAATAAGTATTTAGAAAAGTGAATAAGTAAAGTAAGAAAAGAAGATTGAGTTTCAGTTTTAAGGAGTATGCTTTGAGAAGTAATAAGTATTTAGAAAAGTGAATAAGGAAAGTAAGAAATGAAGAAAGAGTTCAAGTTTTAATGAGTATGCTTTGAGAAGTAATAAGTATTTAGAAAAGTGAATAAGTAAAGTAAGAAAAGAAGATAGAGTTTCAGTTTTAAGGAGTATGCTTTGAGAAGTATTAAGTATTTAGAAAAGAGAAGAAGTAAAGTAAGAAAAGAAGAAAGAGTTTAAGTTTTAAGGAGTATGCTTTGAGAAGTAATAAGTATTTAGAAAAGTGAATAAGGAAAGTAAGAAAAGAAGATAGAGTTTCAGTTTTAAGGAGTATGCTTTGAGAAGTAATAAGTATTTAGAAAAGTGAATAAGTAAGGTAAGAAATGAAGAAAGAGTTTAAGTTTTAAGGAGTATGCTTTGAGAAGTAATAAGTATTTAGAAAAGTGAATAAGTAAGGTAAGAAATGAAGAAAGAGTTTAAGTTTTAAGGAGTATGCTTTGAGAATTAATAAGTATTTAGAAAAGTGAATAAGTAAAGTAAGAAAAGAAGAAAGAGTTTAAGTTTTAATGAGTATGCTTTGAGAAGTAATAAGTATTTAGAAAAGTGAATAAGTAAGGTAAGAAAAGAAGAAAGAATTTCAGTTTTAATGAGTATGCTTTGAGAAGTAATAAGTATTTAGAAAAGTGAATAAGTAAGGTAAGAAATGAAGAAAGAGTTTAAGTTTTAAGGAGTATGCTTTGAGAAGTAATAAGTATTTAGAAAAGTGAATAAGTAAGGTAAGAAAAGAAGAAAGAATTTCAGTTTTAATGAGTATGCTTTGAGAAGTAATAAGTATTTAGAAAAGTGAATAAGTAAGGTAAGAAATGAAGAAAGAGTTTCAGTTTTAATGAGTATGCTTTGAGAAGTATTAAGTATTTAGAAAAGTGAATAAGTAAGGTAAGAAATGAAGAAAGAGTTTAAGTTTTAATGAGTATGCTTTGAGAAGTAATAAGTATTTAGAAAAGTGAATAAGTAAGGTAAGAAATGAAGAAAGAGTTTAAGTTTTAAGGAGTATGCTTTGAGAAGTAATAAGTATTTAGAAAAGTGAATAAGTAAGGTAAGAAAAGAAGAAAGAATTTCAGTTTTAATGAGTATGCTTTGAGAAGTAATAAGTATTTAGAAAAGTGAATAAGTAAGGTAAGAAATGAAGAAAGAGTTTAAGTTTTAAGGAGTATGCTTTGAGAAGTAATAAGTATTTAGAAAAGTGAATAAGTAAGGTAAGAAATGAAGAAAGAGTTTAAGTTTTAAGGAGTATGCTTTGAGAATTAATAAGTATTTAGAAAAGTGAATAAGTAAAGTAAGAAAAGAAGAAAGAGTTTAAGTTTTAATGAGTATGCTTTGAGAAGTAATAAGTATTTAGAAAAGTGAATAAGTAAGGTAAGAAAAGAAGAAAGAATTTCAGTTTTAATGAGTATGCTTTGAGAATTAATAAGTATTTAGAAAAGTGAATAAGTAAAGTAAGAAAAGAAGATAGAATTTAAGTTTTAAGGAGTATGCTTTGAGAAGTAATAAGTATTTAGAAAAGTGAATAAGTAAAGTAAGAAAAGAAGAAAGAGTTTCAGTTTTAAGGAGTATGCTTTGAGAAGTAATAAGTATTTAGAAAAGTGAAGAATTAAAGTAAGAAAAGAAGATAGAATTTAAGTTTTAATGAGTATGCTTTGAGAAGTAATAGGTATTTAGAAAAGTGAATAAGTAAGGTAAGAAATGAAGAAAGAGTTTAAGTTTTAAGGAGTATGCTTTGAGAAGTAATAAGTATTTAGAAAAGTGAATAAGTAAGTTAAGAAATGAAGAAAGAGTTTAAGTTTTAAGGAGTATGCTTTGAGAAGTAATAAGTATTTAGAAAAGTGAATAAGTAAAGTAAGAAATGAAGAAAGAGTTTCAGTTTTAAGGAGTATGCTTTGAGAAGTAATAAGTATTTAGAAAAGTGAAGAAGTAAAGTAAGAAAAGAAGATAGAGTTTCAGTTTTAAGGAGTATGCTTTGAGAATTAATAAGTATTTAGAAAACTGAATAAGTAAAGTAAGAAAAGAAGATAGAATTTCAGTTTTAATGAGTATGCTTTGAGAAGTAATAAGTATTTAGAAAAGTGAATAAGTAAGGTAAGAAAAGAAGATAGAGTTTCAGTTTTAAGGAGTATGCTTTGAGAAGTATTAAGTATTTAGAAAAGTGAAGAAGTAAAGTAAGAAAAGAAGAAAGAGTTTAAGTTTTAATGAGTATGCTTTGAGAAGTAATAGGTATTTAGAAAAGTGAATAAGTAAGGTAAGAAATGAAGAAAGAATTTCAGTTTTAATGAGTATGCTTTGAGAATTAATAAGTATTTAGAAAAGTGAATAAGTAAAGTAAGAAAAGAAGAAAGAGTTTAAGTTTTAAGGAGTATGCTTTGAGAAGTAATAAGTATTTAGAAAAGTGAATAAGTAAGGTAAGAAATGAAGAAAGAGTTTAAGTTTTAAGGAGTATGCTTTGAGAAGTAATAAGTATTTAGAAAAGTGAATAAGTAAAGTAAGAAAAGAAGATTGAGTTTCAGTTTTAAGGAGTATGCTTTGAGAAGTAATAAGTATTTAGAAAAGTGAATAAGGAAAGTAAGAAAAGAAGATAGAGTTTCAGTTTTAAGGAGTATGCTTTGAGAAGTAATAAGTATTTAGAAAAGTGAATAAGGAAAGTAAGAAATGAAGAAAGAGTTTCAGTTTTAAGGAGTATGCTTTGAGAAGTAATAAGTATTTAGAAAAGTGAAGAAGTAAAGTAAGAAAAGAAGATAGAATTTAGTTTTAAGGAGTATGCTTTGAGAAGTAATAAGTATTTAGAAAAGTGAATAAGTAAGGTAAGAAAAGAAGAAAGAATTTCAGTTTTAATGAGTATGCTTTGAGAAGTAATAAGTATTTAGAAAAGTGAAGAATTAAAGTAAGAAAAGAAGAAAGAGTTTCAGTTTTAAGGAGTATGCTTTGAGAAGTAATAAGTATTTAGAAAAGTGAATAAGTAAGGTAAGAAATGAAGAAAGAGTTTCAGTTTTAAGGAGTATGCTTTGAGAAGTAATAAGTATTTAGAAAAGTGAAGAAGTAAAGTAAGAAAAGAATATAGAATTTAGTTTTAATGAGTATGCTTTGAGAAGTAATAGGTATTTAGAAAAGTGAATAAGTAAGGTAAGAAATGAAGAAAGAGTTTCAGTTTTAAGGAGTATGCTTTGAGAAGTAATAGGTATTTAGAAAAGTGAATAAGTAAAGTAAGAAAAGAAGATAGAGTTTAAGTTTTAAGGAGTATGCTTTGAGAAGTAATAAGTATTTAGAAAAGTGAATAAGTAAGGTAAGAAAAGAAGAAAGAATTTCAGTTTTAATGAGTATGCTTTGAGAAGTAATAAGTATTTAGAAAAGTGAATAAGTAAGGTAAGAAAAGAAGAAAGAATTTCAGTTTTAATGAGTATGCTTTGAGAAGTAATAAGTATTTAGAAAAGTGAATAAGTAAGGTAAGAAATGAAGAAAGAGTTTAAGTTTTAAGGAGTATGCTTTGAGAAGTAATAAGTATTTAGAAAAGTGAATAAGTAAGGTAAGAAATGAAGAAAGAGTTTAAGTTTTAAGGAGTATGCTTTGAGAATTAATAAGTATTTAGAAAAGTGAATAAGTAAGGTAAGAAAAGAAGAAAGAATTTCAGTTTTAATGAGTATGCTTTGAGAAGTAATAAGTATTTAGAAAAGTGAATAAGTAAGGTAAGAAAAGAAGAAAGAATTTCAGTTTTAATGAGTATGCTTTGAGAAGTAATAAGTATTTAGAAAAGTGAATAAGTAAGGTAAGAAATGAAGAAAGAGTTTAAGTTTTAAGGAGTATGCTTTGAGAAGTAATAAGTATTTAGAAAAGTGAATAAGTAAGGTAAGAAATGAAGAAAGAATTTCAGTTTTAATGAGTATGCTTTGAGAAGTAATAAGTATTTAGAAAAGTGAATAAGTAAGGTAAGAAAAGAAGAAAGAATTTCAGTTTTAATGAGTATGCTTTGAGAAGTAATAAGTATTTAGAAAAGTGAATAAGTAAAGTAAGAAAAGAAGAAAGAGTTTAAGTTTTAATGAGTATGCTTTGAGAAGTAATAGGTATTTAGAAAAGTGAATAAGTAAGGTAAGAAATGAAGAAAGAGTTTCAGTTTTAAGGAGTATGCTTTGAGAAGTAATAGGTATTTAGAAAAGTGAATAAGTAAAGTAAGAAAAGAAGATAGAGTTTAAGTTTTAAGGAGTATGCTTTGAGAAGTATTAAGTATTTAGAAAAGTGAATTTGTAAAGTAAGAAAAGAATATAGAATTTCAGTTTTAAGGAGTATCCTTTGAGAAGTATTAAGTATTTAGAAAAGTGAATTTGTAAAGTAAGAAAAGAAGAAAGAATTTCAGTTTTAATGAGTATGCTTTGAGAAGTAATAAGTATTTAGAAAAGTGAATAAGTAAGGTAAGAAATGAAGAAATTTTAAGTTTTAAGGAGTATGCTTTGAGAAGTAATAAGTATTTAGAAAAGTGAATAAGTAAGGTAAGAAATGAAGAAAGAGTTTAAGTTTTAAGGAGTATGCTTTGAGAATTAATAAGTATTTAGAAAAGTGAATAAGTAAGGTAAGAAATGAAGAAAGAGTTTAAGTTTTAAGGAGTATGCTTTGAGAATTAATAAGTATTTAGAAAAGTGAATAAGTAAAGTAAGAAAAGAATATAGAATTTCAGTTTTAAGGAGTATCCTTTGAGAAGTAATAGGTATTTAGAAAAGTGAATAAGTAAGGTAAGAAATGAAGAAAGAGTTTAAGTTTTAAGGAGTATGCTTTGAGAAGTAATAAGTATTTAGAAAAGTGAATAAGTAAGGTAAGAAAAGAAGAAAGAATTTCAGTTTTAATGAGTATGCTTTGAGAAGTAATAAGTATTTAGAAAAGTGAATAAGTAAGGTAAGAAATGAAGAAAGAGTTTAAGTTTTAAGGAGTATGCTTTGAGAAGTAATAAGTATTTAGAAAAGTGAATAAGTAAGGTAAGAAATGAAGAAAGAGTTTAAGTTTTAAGGAGTATGCTTTGAGAATTAATAAGTATTTAGAAAAGTGAATAAGTAAAGTAAGAAAAGAAGAAAGAGTTTAAGTTTTAATGAGTATGCTTTGAGAAGTAATAGGTATTTAGAAAAGTGAATAAGTAAGGTAAGAAATGAAGAAAGAGTTTAAGTTTTAAGGAGTATGCTTTGAGAAGTAATAAGTATTTAGAAAAGTGAAGAATTAAAGTAAGAAATGAAGAAAGAGTTTAAGTTTTAAGGAGTATGCTTTGAGAAGTAATAAGTATTTAGAAAAGTGAATAAGTAAAGTAAGAAAAGAAGAAAGAGTTTCAGTTTTAAGGAGTATGCTTTGAGAAGTAATAAGTATTTAGAAAAGTGAAGAAGTAAAGTAAGAAAAGAAGATAGAGTTTCAGTTTTAAGGAGTATGATTTGAGAATTAATAAGTATTTAGAAAACTGAATAAGTAGGGTAAGAAAAGAAGATAGAATTTCAGTTTTAATGAGTATGCTTTGAGAAGTAATAAGTATTTAGAAAAGTGAATAAGTAAAGTAAGAAAAGAAGAAAGAGTTTAAGTTTTAAGGAGTATGCTTTGAGAAGTAATAAGTATTTAGAAAAGTGAATAAGTAAAGTAAGAAAAGAAGATTGAGTTTCAGTTTTAAGGAGTATGCTTTGAGAAGTAATAAGTATTTAGAAAAGTGAATAAGGAAAGTAAGAAATGAAGAAAGAGTTCAAGTTTTAATGAGTATGCTTTGAGAAGTAATAAGTATTTAGAAAAGTGAATAAGTAAAGTAAGAAAAGAAGATAGAGTTTCAGTTTTAAGGAGTATGCTTTGAGAAGTATTAAGTATTTAGAAAAGAGAAGAAGTAAAGTAAGAAAAGAAGAAAGAGTTTAAGTTTTAAGGAGTATGCTTTGAGAAGTAATAAGTATTTAGAAAAGTGAATAAGGAAAGTAAGAAAAGAAGATAGAGTTTCAGTTTTAAGGAGTATGCTTTGAGAAGTAATAAGTATTTAGAAAAGTGAATAAGTAAGGTAAGAAATGAAGAAAGAGTTTAAGTTTTAAGGAGTATGCTTTGAGAAGTAATAAGTATTTAGAAAAGTGAATAAGTAAGGTAAGAAATGAAGAAAGAGTTTAAGTTTTAAGGAGTATGCTTTGAGAATTAATAAGTATTTAGAAAAGTGAATAAGTAAAGTAAGAAAAGAAGAAAGAGTTTAAGTTTTAATGAGTATGCTTTGAGAAGTAATAAGTATTTAGAAAAGTGAATAAGTAAGGTAAGAAAAGAAGAAAGAATTTCAGTTTTAATGAGTATGCTTTGAGAAGTAATAAGTATTTAGAAAAGTGAATAAGTAAGGTAAGAAATGAAGAAAGAGTTTAAGTTTTAAGGAGTATGCTTTGAGAAGTAATAAGTATTTAGAAAAGTGAATAAGTAAGGTAAGAAAAGAAGAAAGAATTTCAGTTTTAATGAGTATGCTTTGAGAAGTAATAAGTATTTAGAAAAGTGAATAAGTAAGGTAAGAAATGAAGAAAGAGTTTCAGTTTTAATGAGTATGCTTTGAGAAGTATTAAGTATTTAGAAAAGTGAATAAGTAAGGTAAGAAATGAAGAAAGAGTTTAAGTTTTAATGAGTATGCTTTGAGAAGTAATAAGTATTTAGAAAAGTGAATAAGTAAGGTAAGAAATGAAGAAAGAGTTTAAGTTTTAAGGAGTATGCTTTGAGAAGTAATAAGTATTTAGAAAAGTGAATAAGTAAGGTAAGAAAAGAAGAAAGAATTTCAGTTTTAATGAGTATGCTTTGAGAAGTAATAAGTATTTAGAAAAGTGAATAAGTAAGGTAAGAAATGAAGAAAGAGTTTAAGTTTTAAGGAGTATGCTTTGAGAAGTAATAAGTATTTAGAAAAGTGAATAAGTAAGGTAAGAAATGAAGAAAGAGTTTAAGTTTTAAGGAGTATGCTTTGAGAATTAATAAGTATTTAGAAAAGTGAATAAGTAAAGTAAGAAAAGAAGAAAGAGTTTAAGTTTTAATGAGTATGCTTTGAGAAGTAATAAGTATTTAGAAAAGTGAATAAGTAAGGTAAGAAAAGAAGAAAGAATTTCAGTTTTAATGAGTATGCTTTGAGAATTAATAAGTATTTAGAAAAGTGAATAAGTAAAGTAAGAAAAGAAGATAGAATTTAAGTTTTAAGGAGTATGCTTTGAGAAGTAATAAGTATTTAGAAAAGTGAATAAGTAAAGTAAGAAAAGAAGAAAGAGTTTCAGTTTTAAGGAGTATGCTTTGAGAAGTAATAAGTATTTAGAAAAGTGAAGAATTAAAGTAAGAAAAGAAGATAGAATTTAAGTTTTAATGAGTATGCTTTGAGAAGTAATAGGTATTTAGAAAAGTGAATAAGTAAGGTAAGAAATGAAGAAAGAGTTTAAGTTTTAAGGAGTATGCTTTGAGAAGTAATAAGTATTTAGAAAAGTGAATAAGTAAGTTAAGAAATGAAGAAAGAGTTTAAGTTTTAAGGAGTATGCTTTGAGAAGTAATAAGTATTTAGAAAAGTGAATAAGTAAAGTAAGAAATGAAGAAAGAGTTTCAGTTTTAAGGAGTATGCTTTGAGAAGTAATAAGTATTTAGAAAAGTGAAGAAGTAAAGTAAGAAAAGAAGATAGAGTTTCAGTTTTAAGGAGTATGCTTTGAGAATTAATAAGTATTTAGAAAACTGAATAAGTAAAGTAAGAAAAGAAGATAGAATTTCAGTTTTAATGAGTATGCTTTGAGAAGTAATAAGTATTTAGAAAAGTGAATAAGTAAGGTAAGAAAAGAAGATAGAGTTTCAGTTTTAAGGAGTATGCTTTGAGAAGTAATAAGTATTTAGAAAAGTGAAGAAGTAAAGTAAGAAAAGAAGAAAGAGTTTAAGTTTTAAGGAGTATGCTTTGAGAAGTAATAAGTATTTAGAAAAGTGAATAAGTAAGGTAAGAAAAGAAGATAGAGTTTAAGTTTTAAGGAGTATGCTTTGAGAAGTAATAAGTATTTAGAAAAGTGAATAAGTAGGGTAAGAAAAGAAGAAAGAGTTTAAGTTTTAAGGAGTATGCTTTGAGAAGTAATAAGTATTTAGAAAAGTGAATAAGTAAGGTAAGAAAAGAAGATAGAGTTTCAGTTTTAAGGAGTATGCTTTGAGAAGTATTAAGTATTTAGAAAAGTGAAGAAGTAAAGTAAGAAAAGAAGAAAGAGTTTCAGTTTTAATGAGTATGCTTTGAGAAGTAATAAGTATTTAGAAAAGTGAATAAGTAAAGTAAGAAAAGAAGATAGAGTTTCAGTTTTAATGAGTATGCTTTGAGAAGTAATAAGTATTTAGAAAAGTGAATAAGTAGGGTAAGAAAAGAAGAAAGAGTTTAAGTTTTAAGGAGTATGCTTTGAGAAGTATTAAGTATTTAGAAAAGTGAATAAGTAAGGTAAGAAATGAAGAAAGAGTTTAAGTTTTAAGGAGTATGCTTTGAGAAGTAATAAGTATTTAGAAAAGTGAATAAGTAAAGTAAGAAAAGAAGATTGAGTTTCAGTTTTAAGGAGTATGCTTTGAGAAGTAATAAGTATTTAGAAAAGTGAATAAGGAAAGTAAGAAATGAAGAAAGAGTTCAAGTTTTAATGAGTATGCTTTGAGAAGTAATAAGTATTTAGAAAAGTGAATAAGTAAAGTAAGAAAAGAAGATAGAGTTTCAGTTTTAAGGAGTATGCTTTGAGAATTAATAAGTATTTAGAAAAGTGAATAAGTAAAGTAAGAAAAGAAGAAAGAGTTTAAGTTTTAAGGAGTATGCTTTGAGAAGTAATAAGTATTTAGAAAAGTGAATAAGTAAGGTAAGAAATGAAGAAAGAGTTTAAGTTTTAAGGAGTATGCTTTGAGAAGTAATAAGTATTTAGAAAAGTGAATAAGTAAAGTAAGAAAAGAAGATTGAGTTTCAGTTTTAAGGAGTATGCTTTGAGAAGTAATAAGTATTTAGAAAAGTGAATAAGGAAAGTAAGAAATGAAGAAAGAGTTTCAGTTTTAAGGAGTATGCTTTGAGAAGTAATAAGTATTTAGAAAAGTGAATAAGGAAAGTAAGAAAAGAAGAAAGAGTTCAAGTTTTAATGAGTATGCTTTGAGAAGTAATAAGTATTTAGAAAAGTGAATAAGTAAAGTAAGAAAAGAAGATAGAGTTTCAGTTTTAAGGAGTATGCTTTGAGAAGTATTAAGTATTTAGAAAAGTGAAGAAGTAAGGTAAGAAATGAAGAAAGAGTTTAAGTTTTAATGAGTATGCTTTGAGAATTAATAAGTATTTAGAAAACTGAATAAGTAAGGTAAGAAAAGAAGATAGAATTTCAGTTTTAATGAGTATGCTTTGAGAAGTAATAAGTATTTAGAAAACTGAATAAGTAGGGTAAGAAATGAAGAAAGAGTTTAAGTTTTAAGGAGTATGCTTTGAGAATTAATAAGTATTTAGAAAAGTGAATAAGTAAGGTAAGAAATGAAGAAAGAGTTTAAGTTTTAAGGAGTATGCTTTGAGAAGTAATAAGTATTTAGAAAAGTGAATAAGTAAAGTAAGAAAAGAAGAAAGAGTTTCAGTTTTAAGGA